>JBBCBC010000001.1:43789825-43877667 GCA_037126765.1 Stenogyne calaminthoides | reverse complement strand
GGATAATCTTTTGCCTTACAGTTTACCAATCAAATAAAATAGACAGTTCTATCAGAAAATGAACTGTTACTGTAAAAACTACTATCAATGAAGACAATTTGAATTTTGTGGTTCCATTATGAGTGATGTTCTTACTGCATATTATGCTTCCACAGGTTGCCTGAGAGCCATTAGTCTATTACCAGCCATACCGGAAATGATTGACAGTAGCTGAAGGCAAATGGTCATTAGCAGCATAAATGCATTATACTTTCAATCTCATATTTGAAAGTCTGAGCATGCCATCGGTTGGCCATGGGAAGTATCACCCAAAGGCGCATATGGTATGTATAAAATCATGCTTTCTTGTTACGATCCCTGAGGCAAGCTCGTTTATTTTTAATGCGAGTAAAATGTTAAATTGGTCTCGTATCTATTGGGTGTTGGCGATTTTAGTTAAAATCAATTTCTCAATTATGTTCCATGATTTTTTAAAAATGCTTCAACTTTTAGTCCTATATTGATAATTGTTGTTTTAGGATGATAACTAGCTTGTGATTTTTTCAAAACTGAAATCAATATGTTTTGAGTCTAATTATGCTACGTAAGCAATGCCACGTCATTAGTCCAGTGGCCACATGAAACTCCAGCACCTCATGTGAGCCTCTACATGCAAAATTATTTTAACTTTGTCAATATAAGACTAAACTTGCATCATTTTAAAAGTTAAAAGAGACTTAATTGAGAAAATTGATTCGCATGAGACTAAAATCTCCAACGCCTGGGACCAATTTTACGATACTCTTATTAATATAAGTCTTGTTCTTCTGGAAATACAACAAGAGCTTGTTGATCTTCATATTGATCTAGATTCCAGGATAGGATAGGTATGCTAATTCATTTCAACCTCCATAGATGGAAAGTAGATTGGATTTGTTCCGTTTTAATACTTTTCACTCGATTTTCATCTTTTTTGTAGGGCTTTGGTATCGTGCTGCTGACTAGGAAGGGAATGTGGGTTTGTACTTGCATAAACACCATCCCTTTTGCTAACTCACAAGTTACAATTTTGTAAGCAAGTGTATAATTTATTTCTATGTTCAGGTATATAAGCAATATATACAATTTCTCAAGTTATTGTAGTCAGGATTCTCTCTTTATCCCAGTGAATTTATTAGTGAAATTTATTGTAGTCGAGTTATTTTGGTGTGATATATGACTAATAGTCGCTGAAAATTAATGTTTTAGTGACAATAAATCAAATCGTCGTGTAAAATTGAATTTTTAATGGCGAAATATCATATTAATTGAGTGATGAAATTAATTTAATGCTAAAATTGACGAGTTTGTTATCACTATATATAGATGAAATGATATGATGAGTGTGACATTATCGTTTTAGATGACAAATTCAAATAGCATCATATTTACTTTGCCATTTACTTAATACTGCCCCACATATCATGGCGTTCTTCATCGAATATTTTTAATAACAAAAAATGATGTTTACATATATGAAAAAAAATTTGTTCCGATTTCTTAAATTTCTTAGTTGGCGTTCAGCAAGGGGCAAATGTTTAGGGCAAAAAAAAGTTATTGCAATGGATAGAGAGGATGTGATACTGAAGAAATGAACAGGACTAACCCTAAGCCACTATCAAGATAAAATGTACACTAGTTGCTGAAAACATGTTTTAACAGAATTTACATATCTTGCCATTTAAAAAAGGTTAAGTCTTCTACTAGGTTGCACGGATACGGGTACGGTAATACGAGTACGATACGGTGCGGGTATTGAGACACATATTTTTAAAAATAATTGGGTAAGATTCGGCCTGGGTAAGATTATAATTTTTAAAATTATTTTATATTTTTATTATATATATATAAATATTTTCACAATTTTTTTTTTCAAAAATATGTGTCTTTGTAACCTATGCAATTTTTTAACATCTAAATAAATATAAAATTAAAATGAGATGAACATCGTAATGAAATATGTGAATGACTAAGGGTTTGACAGTGGTGTGATCATGTGAGCAATAGAGAGTCAATATTTTGTTACTATTTGTGGGCTAATTTGAGTTAATTTAATATAAAATAAATTTAAATTTCAAAGCAAAAAATAAAATAAATTGTACAAATTTGACCCCACGTGTATCCTATGTGTGTCCGACACGCCGATCAACCGTGTCCGACACGGTACCCAAAATTATTATTAATATTTTTAATTGGGATCATGGCATGGCGTGTCGGGTCGATCCCACCCTTATCCGCGTACCCAAGATCCACGAAGATCCTCCGACCGCGCATTATTCAAAAATTCCGAGTACCCATGCATCCTAGGTCTTCTAGGTACTGCACTGTGCATTTATAGTGTATTTTAGAATCATACAATTCGTTATACTGAAAGGTGCAACTTATTTATACTGAACCGTGCAATTATTAATATGAAAAAATAATTGCTCGTTTCAATGTAAACAAATTGCATATTTCAATATAATAAGTTACACGATTTTAAAATGCATCATGAGTGCACGGTGCACCTGGGTGCATATGAGACCCACTCTTTCAAAAATGGTTTAATTCCTTGAGGGGTTTATGTTTCAAAAAGTTATAGTTTGTATAGTTTAACACGAAAAAATAATTTGGTGATTTAAGTACAAATTTAATTAGTTTAAGTTTGGTGGGTTAGTGCAATACTCAATACAATAAGATTTTTATTTTTTGACGGAATAATCCCTTGAAAATTAAAGACACCTGCAGCGCACATAATAAAATCTGTAAAAAAGTTGATCGAAAATTAAGTTTAGTGATTTATGTGCCAAAGTTTGATATTTATATATATCAGAGCAAAATAATAAAAATAGCTTGGCGGTTTAAGTGTAAAATTAGTGATAATTTGGTGGGTTTTGTGTAATTAACTTCATAATATTTTGGTGGGCCGGTTTATGCAATTTGCCTAATAATTTGGTGGTTTAGTGTAATTGAGCCTAATAGTTTGGTGGATAAATTAGCGTAATTAGGCCTTTTAATTTCTCTTTTAATTAACTCATTCACCCCGTTACGAAATATCTATAATTTCTATGACAAAGACACCCTCTTTTATTCTTTAATTATCCGCATGATAAGATGAAATAAAATTAGTTTTAATGGAAACTACAATAAATTTCACGTGGAATATATAAAATTAAAATATTAATAGCTTTTAAATATCTCGTATATATGTACTCCTAATTTCTGATAAAATTAGATAAATTAGTAATTTGCTTGCGTTGATCGTGAAAGGGAAAGTTGAACTAAAAGCATAACGCTTAGCTTACGAAAGATGATTATTTTTGCCAATATTGAACCTAACGCTAGCTATGGCTAGCTAAGTTAATTGATAGTCATCCAATAATGCAACTTTACATTGGATGGCATGTTATCTTGACACTATTAGATTACATATCGATTTGACACGTGCACGACACAAACTCATGTCCCACAGGTTTCAAGAAAATATAGAATTAACTATAAATTATTTCAATGAAAATAATTATGTTTTTAAAAAGTGGGAATTGTCTACTGACTTGCTTATAAATTTTTTTAATTATTTAAATATTTTTATTCATTAAATTACCTACAAACAATACACCTATGAATTGCCTACAAATAAATTTACTTATAAATTTCATATCCATAGGTAATTTGTTTATATGCAATGTGAGGAAAGAAGATGTCTTTATGTTTAAAAAAATTTATGGACAAGTAAACCATTCTTACTATTTAAAATATAATTATGTACTTTTGTTGAAATTTTTTTAGTCATTTTAATTTTTTTTACAGGCAATTCTTTATTTTTATAGTGTCCATATGGAATGAGATCACCTATTCCATAATTGGTAATTCCACTTTATATTCCATAATATGGAAGAATGACACGTGGAATAATAAAAAATATTCAATGAACCATCATTCCCTTGGTCCATATGTTAAATATTCAAAAGGGTGAAACACCAATGAAATACGAAAAGAGAAATAGGAGAATCGACACGATGAAGTTGACACAAACACAATAAATTAACTAATTTAATTCCTAATCCGTAATTTTTATATCATGTTGGTGACGTGTTTTATCCAAAATTGTCACCCGTATACATGTATAAAAGGAACATCAAATATAGCATGTACTTATTTCATTGTGACCAAGTTTAAGTCCATTGATTATATCATTACAAAATATATATTTATCTCTCTAGCTACTTAATTAATTAATGGAGAAGGAAAAGAATATTAATGTATCAGGCGAAGAATGGTGGGATGAAGAAGGGAAAGTTCCAGCTGAACGTGATAATTATACCGATATAACTCGTAATTGGTTTCCTAAAGATTTCATTTTTGGAACTGCTACTTCTTGCTATCAGGTTACCTAGCTAATTAATTTTGTCATAATTTATATAATATAATTATCTGGGATTTAAACCAAATTCATCTCATAATTTTTCACATTTATTGAAATGGTCCTGTAGTCACATAAGTATTCAATTTATTCCAATTTAATCTCAAACAGCCGGAGATCGATCAGAAACACAAAAATCAATGTCGTTTTAGTCGCAAAAATTAAGGGCGCGTGATAAACACGCGACTAAAATGACTTCATTTTGGCTATTTTTGGTCGATCTCCGACGATATGGGACTAAATTGGAATAAATTGATTACATGTGGGACTAAATTGAAAAATTTGATAGTTACGGGATCATTTCAATAAAGGTGAAAAGTTATGGGACAAATTTGGTTCAAAACCCTAATTATCTCCATTAATTCGTGTGTAATTACGTCTACTGAATTTGAATCACAATTGGTCTCATAAATTTGACTTTAAATAGATTTAGTCTCATAAGTTTTTTTTTTGTTCGTTGATTTAATCTCAATAACTTTGACAATGCCCAATTTTAGTACCCAATTTTAGTCGAAAAACTCAAAACGACGTCGTTTTATCGTTTTAATTTGGGGCTTTCCGACGGATGCTATGACTGGACTGTCACATTTTTTTTTTAACCGCTGGAGGCATATAATTAAAAATAAATTTTTTTTTAAAAAAACTTGAAATTAAAACAAAATTAACGTCAAGAATTAGTCAAACACACTTAAAAATACATGTGACAGTCCAATCACAGCATCCGTCGGAAAAACGACGTCGTTTTGAGTTTTCCTACCGAAATTGAGACTAAAATTGGACATTATCAAAGTTATTGGGACTAAATCGACGATAGGAGACTAAATCTATTTGAGACTAAAGTTATAAAACCATTTGTGATTCAAACTCCACACCTACTCGTACGTACATATTATATTTACAGACTGTGGCATTACAAGTAGGGATAATTATAATTAAACAAGACTAATTAATTTCGATTCATCATGCATCCATGCAGGTTGGGATTTTTTTTTAGCAAACTATCTTATGAGGTTAGCAAAACTAGGATATTATTTTTTTGAGTTTGCAAAACTAGGACACTATCTTTGTTATGTTAGCTGCAAAACTAGGACATTATTTTCTATGTTGGGCAAAGTTAGGCCAAATTTCACCAAATGCGGGCCAAAACTCATGTGAGGGCTCAAATTGAATTTGGGTTCCAGTGTGAGATTTGTCCTGCATTTGCTGAAATTTTGTCTAAATCTGCCCAATTTTAAAAACAGTGTCTTAGTTTTGCAAACCTATAGTCCAAGTTTTGCAAATCCATAAAAATAGTATCTTAGTTTTGCAAACCCGAAAAGTTAGTGTACTAGTTTTGCTGAACTCATAAAATAGTGTCCTAAAAAATTAACTTTTGCCCATGCAGGTTGAAGGAGCTTATGCAGAAGATGGTAAAGGAATCAACGTATGGGATAACTTCACTTTGAGATCTCCACATAAAATCCATAATGGAAGCAATGGAGTTGTTGCATATGTGACATTTACCACAGATATAAGGTAACCAATTGCATGCTGATTAATTAACTAATTATTTTTATAATTATATAAACTCTAATTAAATGTATATATGAATTGTAGGAAGATATTGGAAGAATGAAGCAAATGGGCTTTGATTCCTACAGGTTTTCACTTTCATGGACAAGAATATTACCAGGTTATAATTATTATTTTTTACCCCTATATAATATATTAGTTTAAATATTTAATTGCAGTAAATTAATTGATATTTAAAACAAATTGTTGCTAGGCGGAAGATCTGATGTTGGTATCAACCAAAAAGGAATTGATTACTATAATGATGTTATCAATACTGTCCTATCTCACGGTTCGATTGAAATTAACTCTTATTAATTTTATTTTATTTTACTCAATATCGCGTAAAAATATTTGAATGATCTTATTCAATACATATATATTGTGTAGGTATGGAGCCATGTGTGACAATTTTCCACTGGGACCTTCCTAAGTGCTTGGAAGAAGAGTACGGTGGCTTCATGAACGAAAAGATCAAGTATATAAACATAAAATTAATCTATATATTCATTTTCATTTTTTAATTCTAAAGAATATCTCCGAAAGTACATTTTTTTCTCTTCAAAAAAAATAAAAAAATGAAGGGATGATTTTCGCGAGTACGCGGAGATATGTTTTAGCGAATTTGGTGATCGGGTAAAATTGTGGGCCACATTGAACGAGCCACGGACGTATGGTGGAAAAAGCTTCTTGACGTACATCAACAACCCCCAAAAAAAATTAGGCACGTTGTAGCTAGGCTATCCTTACTATATAAGGATGAAATCTTCGTTTGAAACTCTTTAGTCATATTGAAAAATTCCGTAGACAATACACTATTTTTTCGCAGTGTATAATTTCAGTGGCACAAATTGCATGATTAAAAAATACACTAGAATTACACAGTGCACTTGGTGCATGCGACATCTTTTCATTAAACATATATGAATAAAGAATCTTACTACTGGTCCGATATCTGCGCCATCTCGACTAGCTGCATATAAAAATATTAAAGAAATTAAACATTCAATTTAAGATCGACGAAATTATTTATGAATTAATTTAATTACAATATATTAAAGAAATACTTTCGCAATTTCTAAAATTAACTCACTGTCGCTTTTGGCCTTCTTATCATAAGTGTAGCCTTCACCTTCTTCATTCGGATCATCCGAAACATATTTTGCCGTGTAATAATTTAGACCAGGAAAATCTATAGAATTTTTTAGCATTTGGGATTCCTCTTTTGTAAAAGGAATGAGGCTTTTTGGATCAACATATTTTTGCGTACTCCTTGGATAATGACCGTTCAACACAGGATCCAGAAACCTTAAACATAGAATCATTAAAAAAAAAAAAAAGTAACTAGATGCACGTACATAAATATGAAAATAAATAAATCCAAATAAAATAATATTAAGAAAAAAGTTTAGAATACCATCCAAACGTAAAATCCATTGTCCTATTAGATGCATCTTTGTCTGCTACTGAGTTTTTATGCAGAGGCTCACACCAAGTCGCGTTGAGTACTATTCCTATTTTGCCCTTTTGAGCTTCCTGCAGTTCAAAGTTCAAACGAAATGAAGCGTCAAGACGACTAATCACACATTTGGGCTGACAAATAAAAAATGATCTTGGAGAATGGTTAAAACCGCTCTCCAAGATCACCGCCCAAGTTCAAACAAATTGATAAAAAAACCGTTGTCAAGAGAAGATTTGGACAAATGGCTTTCTAACCGCTTTAATTTGATTAATGGTTGATAAATCATTGTCAAAGCCTTTATGTTTGAAAATGTTATCAACCGCCGCCTTTTCAATATATTTTTTTAAATTAGTTTATTATTTTTACATAGATATTTGAAAACCGCTGTCCAATATTTTTTTTTTTAATTATTAATTTATATTTTAAAATTCCTGTAATAAAACTATAAACCAAAACTTATATATACGTCCAATACCATAAACCATAAACCAAAAATCCTATAATAAAACCATAAACCAAAAACTTATACCACATATATATATACAAAAACATCAAATAAATTAATAAACATACACATCATGAAATAAATAAACATACAATCATAAACATATATACGTCCAATACACCAAAAACATGAAATATATATCATCACAAATATATAAAAGAAATTACATGCTACCAAAATTTCAAACAACGTTCAGTTAATATCGTATGAATATAAGAATTGATTGTAAAAGGTACCCCCAAGTCCCAATCGTTTTCCATTTCTCCATCTTTTTTCTTAGAGTAAGAATTGAGCTCACGCTCATAACAAACTAAACTACAAAAAAACGAATCAATCAATATAGTATGAATTTTTATTCAATTAATAATAATTTAAATAAATCGATAAATTGACTTACATTGAGAGGAATGTTCGTTAGAGAAGCACGGATTATGTCTTCAATAGAGCAACACACAAAATGTCCACAATGTTCATTATCTAGTTGCCTCGGACCCTGCTTGATTAACAATTCACTTTTATTTAATAAATCAAAAGAAACAACATTTAATATAGCGCGAGTAAGAAACAACATTCAATAAAGTATTACATTTCTTTTTAGCACTTGTTTTTCTTTCTTTTTTTGGTTGACCTTTCTCGTTCATGACCATAAATGTTAACAAGATCCGGATTGCCATATTCATCATCATCTCTAATTATTCTCTGGTATGAGCGTGGATTTGCGGGATCATCGAAAGATGGTACGTAATGAGTGAAGTTTTGAAAAGGATCATCAATTATGTCAACATCTTCATCGACATGGTCGCTAACTGAAACTATTGTTAAATTTGTTTGACGTAACCATAATGGACCATTTCTTATTAACCGGATCGGGGACATAGAAAACTTGTTGAGCTTGGATCGCCATTATGTAAGGGTCATCTCTCAGATCCCACATTCTTCAAATCAACGCGTTCAACCTGAACTTTCAACTTGGACCCCTGCTAGGATCCTCACCCAACTACACTCGAAGATTGGTTGACGGTGAACAACATAATCGAGTTCCCAAATGTTGACAATCATCTAAAGTAAGTAGTATTTGATTGATCCATCGCAGTTTAGAAGAATGGACACTCCACTATTCTCGCATAGTACTTGTGGCATCATGATCTCCGCATAAAATGTGAATCATTGCTAAGATAACACTTGTATGAATACACATGTCTATCGCATTCGGATAACCACTTAACTCTTTCATTCAATCGATTCCGCTTCCCGTGACAACATATTTGCTACATAACCATTGAACCAAATAACAAACGTGTGATTGTGCTCAACTTCAATCCATGATCTATCTCCTCAAAGTGGGATTTCTCTCGCCAAGTGATCGACGCGCAGTCAATAAAAGGAAGCACGCCGAATCGTGTTGTGAAGTACGACAAAGTGCATCCGTGTTAGTTCCTCCATGCTAACACTTACAAAGTTGACCACCGGTAATGCCTTCACCATCCATCCTATTGGTGTACCGGGTAACCGAAGTCCAATTGCATCGACATTCGGAATAAATTCCGACCAAGACTGAACGCTTCTACTAAATAGCGTTTCGCACGCATCCCTCCTACCGACATATTCATCACATATCCTTTGAGCACTTTCATATATCTCTCTACACCATACATCCATCGATAATGAAAGGACCACACATCCTTGTCTCGCGTACCAAATGAACTGCAGGGTGAACCATTATATCAAAAAATGATGGAGGGAAATACATCTCAAGCTCACAGAGAGTCCCCACACCGCCTCAAAACCAAGCAATTTTCTAGGATCTATGACCTTGCTACTCATTGCCTTGAAGAACCAACATAACTTTGTTATGGTTATGCGCACATTTTCAGGCAAGATAGAATGTATTGTAATGGGCAAGAAAGTCTCCATGATGACATGATAGTCATGCGATTTCAGATTCATCAGTCTCACACCATCATCCGATACAAGTCTCTCAGATGTTGGAGAATAACCCTCTGGTACTTTCACATCCTTTAGCAACTGAAGTAACTCTTTTCTCTCATTCTTGGACAAGGTGTGTGCACTTTGGGTCCTGATATCAACATAGACAACATCATGTAAGTGCGCTTCATGCACAACTCGTGTGAAAGATTATAAACTAACAGAATCACTGGCCAGGTACTGTGGTTGGTACTTTGGATACCGAACGGATTCATTCCGTCAGTTGAGAGTGCAAGACGCAAGTGTCGTGACTCGGTGCCAAATTCTGGATGCCTGACATCGAATGTCTTTCACTGGGGTGAATCAGCAGGGTGTCTTAGCATTCCATCTTTGATCCTATCATCATGATGCCATCTTAAATTTCTAAAGATCCACAACGCCGCTATACATTCTCCTGAATCTTGGTATTATTGGAAAGTACCACATCACCTTCGCGGAAGATTTATTTTTCTTATATCGCTTTAGTCCACACTTGGGACATTCCTCGAGGTCTGCATACTCCTTTCGAAATAAGATACAATCACCCGGACAAGCATGAATTTTCTGATGTGTTAACCCGATGGACTTGAGCATGTGTTTAGCATCATATGCTCTCTTAGGCAAGACATTTCCATCGAATAATAGACCACTAAACGTTTCGAATACTTGTGAAGCACTCATCGGACAACCGGTGAGTCGCTTTTAGGTTGAACAATATCAACACACGGTGACGGTTTTGTTGCCTTCTTACACCCAGCATGATTGGTAATCCAAACAGAATCCTTAACTTCTCTGACATATAAGGGTGATCTCTGTTGGGGAATGAGTTGCACAGATCTATTCGGGGTGAATATTTAAATACAAATTTAATTCATTAATTATTACTAGCATGAATTAATCCTATATTAATTCAAATAATAATTACAACAACATATCATGCATATAAAAAGCCACGTAAAACCTCACGATGCGGAATCTACGGGTTACGTGAACGCACCTCTCGGGATGGGCAAAGGCTTTGGTCGGACGGACTAACCAAAAGGACTTCCCAAGTATTCCCTTAGCCCTTGCTCGACAATCCGGTGGAAGGATACTCGCGAACAATTAACAAAAGGAAAAAATAAACTTTGTTGCACCACTTATGTGGATTTGCTAATATTTCCAACACATGGAATTGTACTTGGGAATGAACTAATCATCCCCTATTTATAGGAGAGGGGTGAATGAAATTTTTGTGTTTTTTCAATGTGGGAAAAGACTTTTCTTGGTCACCAAGAAATCTTGAATATATCCCATATATTCTTTTTTTCCATAATTAAAATATTCCACAAAAATCCACTTCAAGTTTATGGAATTTTTGAAAATTATAAGGTGCAAGAATCCAAGATTTGGATCTTCTTGAATTTATGAGATATTCTTGTATTTCAAGAAATACATATCTTCCATAATATCTTTTCAAGAAAATCAAGAAAATCTTTCTTGCCCACTATATTTTCTACTTTTTCTAAAATTTCTATATAGATAGGCTTAATGGGAGATTTCTTGAATTTAATGAGATAATCTTGTATTCCAAGAATACATATCTTCATTCCATAACAAAATTCAAAGAAAATCTTTCTCCCATCATATCTAAAAATTTCGAAAATTTTAGGGAAATATAAGCAACAATATTTATTTTATTTTAATCACCTTTTCAGTTATTGGACTATATGTTGGGCTACTCAGGGGGCCTTTAGGAGAATTAAGATTTGACCTTTTAATGGATCTTGAATATCTAATATTGAGCCACAATATAATTCAAGCCCATAAATATTAATTAATCCCACTACATAATTAATATTGCTATCCATCTTAACCCATATTACACCAATATGGCTCCTGGTCATTATTTCCCGTGTTTAAGATTATCTAGCCCATTAATTAATTCAAGCCACTTGAAATAGCTTTCCTTTAATTAATATCTTTTGTCCTGGTCGAGGAATCCGTTCAACATTATTATCCATACCGAAACTAATTCCACTTGCAAGATTTGGTATGATAAAACTTATGAACCTCCCAAGGGCAAATCAAACAAGCGTGCTTTGCACACGATTCTTCGTATTAAATCTTAGCAATCACATGTGACCAACAATATTGCCCAAGATAAAAAGTATTGAATCTCTCTCGATTCGCTACCCATGATAAGTAAAAGCAATAGTTACCGATCCCACGCGTGATCCTATTTAAGGGGACGAAGGTTAAGAAACAACGAACCATCGAGGTCTAATTCTTCCTTGTTCGGGCCTCAAGAATTTATCCTCCTCAGAGGTCCTATTCAACAAGATCGATCATGCACTAGTGTAATCTCTTGGTCAAGACAAACCAATCCGAGCCTTACACCTCAACCTTTCGCGATGGTTGTTCATTTCCATCTAGGTCGTGGAATGGCGTACTTATAGTTACAAGGGATCGTTAATTTAATCTTCGTGATCGGGTATCACTAAATTAACTACAATGTAACACGCATCACATTATTGAATAGCTTATGCAAGAAATATATATAACATTCAATCATATTTAAAGCATCGATGATAAACAATTTATTTCAAGAAATAAGTCCGGAAATTCATTTTAGATTATACAAAAAGTAAAAGCATACTTTTCAAGATAATCCCCAACAATCTCCCCACTTATACTCAAAGTCCGCTTTTAAGTATACTACAACACGCCTCGAGTAGTCCGTGACATCTAATGTCACCTACACGAACCTAATAATTTCTCCCACTTATACTCAAAGCAGATTAATCGGTCTTGACACCCATTCCACTCACATGTCTCTCGAATGTATTCGAGAGGCGACGCCAGAATGGATCTGCTAGTCCGTCCTTAGATGCTATCTTTACCACATCTATATCTCCTCTCTTAACGATTTCTCATATAAGATGTTTTTCCTTTAATGTGTTTGTTTGACTCAGGACTCTTGGTTCTCTTGAATTTGCAACCGCCCTTAGCGTATATTGCTTAGACAAATTCGTAACACCATCCAAGTCCACTAAGAAGATCTAGAGCCTAATCGGTTCTTTTCATCGCTTCACGCGCCTACTTACTCGAGTCCCATGGTTGAGTCAAGGATGCATTGCCACACTCGTCCATTTGATGGTTACACTTCCCAAATGGAAACACATTAACCGAGGCGATAATTTTGAATCTAAATCGATTGGAAATCCGAGTCCGTGGTAAATTGGGGGATTGGAGTATTTGATCGATAAATCAACATTCTATCCCGAAGTTCTTTTCGAAACTTCTAATGTTTTTAACTGCGTCTCCCAATTCGCTTTCCGAAGTTACTCGATATCTTGCTACCATGCCTACCAAGAAGCATATATCCCAGGTCCTCGCATACGTTAGAATGCATACATAAGGTTTCCGGACAAACAAGCACAAGGAATACCTTTCATGTCATCTATCTCCTTTTCGCCTTAGGGAACATTTTCTTGATAGATGGATTCCAAGTCCGAAAGGTAATAATCCTTTCTTGGAATCTTGCATCTTTGAATTGTTTCAAAACCGATGTCTATGTATGAAACTTGCGATAACCCGACCATCCTTTTCTTGTGATCTTGATCCCAAGGATGTGTCCCGGTTTTCCCCTAAGTCTTTCATATCAAACTGCTTTTGAAAAACCATGCCCTTACGCCCGATCACACCTTCACATCGCTCCCGATGATCACAATTTGATCTCGACAATCTTAAGAATACCAATGCATTCCGACACGCTTTTTATACACACAACTTTCAAACTCGTTTTGATCAAAACCCATAAGACTTTATAATATGATCAAAACTTTGGTTCCAAGTTCGATGCTGCTTGAGTCCGTAAATGGACCTCTTGAGCTTTTTACAAACTTGGTGTTCTTGGCCCTGCTTCAATGAAAACTAGGGGTTGTTGCATATGGATCTCTTTATCAAGACTTAGTTATGGAAAGTCGCCTTGATATCCATTTGCCGATTCAAATTCAAAAATGCGCAGCAATCGATAAGAGAATACGGATGGACTTAAGCATGGCTATGGGCGAAAAAGTTTCCACATAATCGATCCCATTCTTTCTGAGTATAACCTTTCGCCATTAGTCTTGCTTCAAAAGGTTTCAACCTTCCCGGCCCGATCCTCTTTTTCTCTTATATACCCACTGCATCTAATGGGTTTGACCCCATTAAGTGGTTCGACTAGCTCCCACACTCTATTATGAAAAATAGAACCCACTTTCATTCATTGTTGTTTGCCAAGAATCGCATCCATATCTTGGAGTGCCTCGTTATATGTCCATGGGTCTCCATTCCTGAATCAAGTCCGAGGACTCTCCTATTCCCATGAATCTCTCTGGGTCAAAAACAACCCTCCCACTATAACGAGGTCGGTTGCCAGAAAACGTGACGCTTGGTATATCATCTAGTATACCAAGACCGAGGTTTGCCCTCTAAGCTTATTTAAGGTAATCTCACTGGTTTTCTTTGGTTCTATAGTTTTCTTCCAAAATCTAAAGTGGGTGCGGATGTCCACCTTTTGATCTTCTAACTATAGAACATTCACCCTTTGTTCCCTCGGGTATCCTACGAAACAACCTTAATTCTGGATCGAGGATCCAATTTACCATTTCCTTGTCCAACACGAGGGCGGACACCCCAAAAGTTCTCGTCATGTGTCTCTTACTAGACTTGATCCCTGTCCACAATTTCTTTGGGGTTCGGGAACCGATTTGATAGCACCAAGTTCGAATGTAAGTCACTGCTTTTCAAGGTATGACCCCTTAATCGACTTCGGAAGATCCGTATAACTCATCATTGATCTAACCATTTCCAAAAGAATTATGTTGCTTCGCTTTCTGCAATCCCCGCTTTTGTTGAGGGGTTCCGGTGTTGAGTCGATACAATCCTTCATCGATAAGTAGTTCAAAACTCATCATTTGAGGTATTCGCTTCACGATCGGATCGTAGAGAGACTTGATACGTTTTCCATATGATTCTTCCGCTTGAGCCTTAAATTCTTTAGAATTTCTCAAAGGTCTCAGATTCATGCTTCATAAGGAAAATGTACCTTGAGTAATCATCAATAAAATTACTCATAACCTCCTCTTGCTTTGGTTGACATTGAACTACGTACATCTATGTGAACGATCTCTAACACTTCTTTAGCCCCATTCCCCTTGGCTCCAAATGCCATCTTGGTCATATTACCCTCCAAACATGATTCGTAGGTTGGATCCGATTCAACTTGGAGACGCTCCAGTGAACCATCCTTCACCAACCTTTGGATCCTCTTTGGATTTATATGACTTAATCTTAGATGCCAAAGAAGTGTCTCGTTCACGTCTGATGAACGTTTTCTTTTCTCGGAAACAGTTGATGTGTTATAGGATACATTTCGTGAGTGGTGTGCACAGTTAATTTACATAGAGATCATTCAACAACGTTCCATGACAGATAAATTTATCAAAAATAAAATTGGTAACAACTTTATTAAAAAGTAACCAAAATATCCATCATAAAAGTTTAGAAACTGAAAATGAATTCTTTCTAAAATCCGGAACGTAAAAAATATCTCAAAATTAAAGCACTGTCTTCAAAAGACAGGTGCACTTCTCCCACTGCTTCAGCTGCCACTCTCGTGGCATCGCCCAGTGTGATGAGGACCTCACTTCCACTAAGTTGCCGGGTCCGCTTGAACCCCTGTAATGTGAAACAAACATGATTAGTGGATCCCGTATCCACCACCCATAAAATGGGAGGCATACGCCGCTAAACAAGTTTCAAACAACTAGTGCGTGAGTATTACCTTTCTTTCCTTTCCTTTTGGGATCGAACAGTCGACCTCGATTGTCCTACTCTCCCGCTTTCCAAAGTTTTCCTCATACTTGATCTCATGCTTCTATTTGATGTTGAGTCTTCTTGGTTTAACCTTCTTCTCTTTTCATCATCCTTATCACCACTTGATCTAGGATGAAGAGAAGATTTCCGTTTCCCCAAGTTCTTTTCCTCGCGCTCCACTTCCTTTTCAACCAAAGTCAAAGCATTTATAAGATCCTCCACTTTAAAATCTTGATCCTCCATTAGATACTCAAGATAGCGGTGATTATAGCTCTTTGGTAAGGATTGGAGAATGAAATCAACCTTAGTGTTGAAGTCATATTTTTCGCCGAGGATCTCAAGTTCCTCAAATAGCACCATAACCCTAAAGACGTGCTCTGCTGCAGTCGTCCCTTTTTCCAATTTTAACTGAGCAATTTCTTGCTTCACACTTTGGACTGCCATATGGGTCTGATGTCCGAACATCGCTTCGAGATTCTTTAAGATGTCCGCGGTGACTCATAATCTTGATGAAGGCGCTCAACGATCTCGACATATGTGCTTTAATTGTTTCCTTCATCAAACCGTTTGCCAGCTCCCATTCACCATAAATCATCTCTTCCCATAAACCGACATCCTTAGTTGGTTTTTCGGGTTTTGGTGAATCAAGTACCCATTCTGAAGGTGATGCGGTTAGAATGATTTTATTTTGTGTTTCCAACCAAAATAGTTTTTCACCAAAAAGTAAAAGGTCTTTAGGTATATTCGATAGTGGATTAGAAGGTTGCGATATGATGAATCAAATAAACAATAATATGCATAAGACAAATATATCACAAGGTTCGATCACATGCATCATATTAAAATCTCAAAAAAAAATATGAACATGGATCAACCAACATCTCAAAACAGTTTAAATAAGCCACGTGGGGTGGGTCATTATTTAAACACATTCAAGCAGGTTACAAATAAAACGAATAAGCAAACCTTTAATATCCAGATTAATAGTTGGCTCCCACTTGACCAAATATAAAATTGACAGGGACTTGGGAAGTATATGCATATCAATTTTATACCTAAGTAATAACCATGATTAAATACGAGATTACTATTTCGCTTTGATCGAGCCTCGTGGGGAGGGTCATCGCCGCCACTAGTAATAACCCACAATCATCCGCTTGGAATTCATTCATGTGAAACCTATCTTTTGACCGTCCGGAATTTTCTCCAAAAGAATTCACAAATAAATAAATCATGGAGGTCAAAATTAATTCAATTTTATTATCCTAATAAAATTGTCAATTAATTATTTAAAACATACTTAGTAATTTTGGAGTTGAGATTTTTCAATTTGGCAACCCTCATGCAAACACATTTAAACAAATTAAATAAAAGCATAAGATAAGACAAAAAAAACAAGCATAATGAAAAATAAACATATTGGGCACAAATATCCAATTGTCATGGTTTGATTTTTCGCTTGATCTTGAAGAAACACGCCTCTCAATTTCTCCCACTCGCTCGTCTCGAAAAAAATAGTTCGCTCTCGAACCGCCACGCCAAGCAACAAGAGCTGGATGCACGCTCAAGATCCGGCCGCCGCTTGGTTTAGGAAGCTTAGGGCACCGCTGGCAGACGCATCAAGGTACACGCTACGCAATACCAAGACGCTTCTACAGGAATGCATAGGGTCGGTAGTCTCAGCGACACACATTCACAAGACATCCACAGCCGCCTACTCCGCTGCCACATATCGATCTTCCTGCCTCCACACATGGGCCAAGCACAACATATGTCTGGCTTTTATTTCGAGGATTTACCACATATTGTTAAGATCTCATACAAGGTCACTATTCGCTCGTCATACGATGCGTTATAAATACATACCAACTACGCTTTCTGGGTTCTCGATTTCGTCCTTTAATTCTTCATCTCTTCGTTCCCCGTCCTAATTATAAATTTATTTACAAAAATAAATAAACCTAGATCTAGACTAGTCTATTACATTGATCAAATCAAACAAACTTAGTCTACTTCGTGGATTTTCTCACGAGGGCAAAACAAATCCGAATCTAATCAATTAAAAAACCACGGTTTATATGCATGCAAAAATAAAACATTAAAATCCATGACAATTGGATACCGCAAAAAAGATCTAAATAGTTCTACTATCCAATTTCAAATTTAATGTCCGTGAATTAAATTACAATTTAAAAAATTCAGAGTCTTAAACAAATGGCTCGATACGGATTGTTGGGGAACGAGTTGCACAGATCTATTCGGGTGAATATTTAAATACAAATTTAATTCATTAATTATTACTAGCATGAATTAATCCTATATTAATTCAAATAATAATTACAACAACATATCATGCATATAAAAAGCCACGTAAAAACCCACGACGCGGAATCTACGGGTTTACGTGAACGTATTCTCTCGACGGATAGCGGGGCTTTGGTCGGACGGACTAACCAAAAGGACTTCCCAAGTATTCCTTAGCCCTTGCTTCGACAATCCGGTGGAAGGATACTGAACAATTAACAAAAGGAAAAAATAAACTTTGTTGCACCACTTATGTGGATTTGCTAATATTTCCAGCACATGGAATTGTACTTGGGAATGAACTAATCATCCCCTATTTATAGGAGAGGGGTGAACGAATTTTTTGTGTTTTTTCAATGTGGGAAAAGACTTTTCTTGGTCACCAAGAAATCTTGAATATATCCCATATATTCTTTTTCCCATAATTAAAATATTCCACAAAAAATCCACCTCCTCAAGTTTATGGAATTTTCGAAAATTATAAGGTGCAAGAATCCAAGATTTGGATCTTCTTGAATTTATGAGATATTCTTGTATTTCAAGAAATACATATCTTCCATAATATCTTTTCAAGAAAATCAAGAAAATCTTTCTTGCCCACTATATTTTCTACTTTTTCGAAAATTTCTATATAGATAGGCTAGTGGGAGATTTCTTGAATTTAATGAGATAATCTTGTATTCCAAGAATACATATCTTCATTCCATAACAAAATTCAAAAAGAAAATCTTTTCTCCCATCATATCTATAAATTTCAAAATTTTAGGGGAAATATAAGCAACAATATTTATTTTATTTTAATCACCTTTTCGGTTATTGGACTATATGTTGGGCTACTCGGGGGCCTTTAGGAGAATTAAGATCGACCTTTTAATGGATCTTGAATATCTAATATTGAGCCACAATATAATTCAAACCCATAAATATTAATTAATCCCACTACATAATTAATATTGCACTATCCATCTTAACCCATATTACAAATCAATATGGCTCCCCATTATTTCCGTGTTTAAGATTATCTAGCCCATTAATTAATTCAAGCCAATCAAATAGCTTTCCTTTAATTAATATCTTTTGTCCTTGGTCGAGGAACGGTTCAACATTATTATCCATACCTAAAAACTAATTCCACTTGCAAGATTTGGTATGATAAAACTTATGAACCTCCCAAGGGGGCAAATCAAACAAGCGCATTTTGCACACGATTCTTCAGATAAATCTTAGCAATCACATGTGACCAACAATATTGCCCAAGATAAAAAGTATTGAATCTCTCTCGATTCGCTACCCATGATAAGTCAAAGAATAGTTACCATCCCACGTGATCGTATTTAAGGGACGAAGGTTAAGAAACAACGAACCACCGAGGTCTAATTCTTCCTGTTCATTCTCAAGAATTTATCCTCCTCAGAGGTCCTATTCAAATAAGATCACCATGCACTAGTGTAATCTCTTGGTCAAGACAAAACCAATCTCGAGCCTTACACCTCAACCTTTCGCGATGGTTGTTCATTTCATCTAGGTCGAATGGCGTGACGATAGTTACAAGGATCGTTAATTTAATCTTCGGATCGGGTATCACTAAATTAACTACTGATGTAACACGCATTTAATTATTGAAACAATTATGCAAAGAAATATATATAACATTCAATCATATTTAAAGCATCGCTGATAAACAATTTATTTCAAGAAATAAGTCCGAAATTCGGGCCGATTATACAAAGTAAAAAGCATACTTTTCAGTATAATCCCCAACAATCTCGCAGATCATCGTCATCCCCACTTGATGTATCAACAGTCGGTACATCATCGAAAATATCCGCATCCACTGTATCTTCAAACCTAAAGTCAGTTTCTAGGTTGCTTGAGCTACATCCATCTCCTCTCTCACCATGATATGTCCAAACGGTATATGTTTTATCAATACCGTGAATCATCAAGTGGTCAAACAGACTTTCTCGACCACTAACGGTTTTTCCATTCATACATTTCCAACACGGACATGGAATGTACCGAGGGTCGGTGCAGTGTCTAATTGCATGATTACAAAATTCTTTCACCCCATTACTATACTCATCTGATAATCGATCTACTCGAACCCACTTTCGATCCATATAGAACTAGAGATGCCTATAGAAAAGACAATATGAAGTATTTCTCAAGATAATGCACATGTATCCTAATGTATTAAACCTAAAAGTATTAAACCTAAAAGTATTACAATCCTAATGTATAAAACTTGCATATAGAATGTGGTAGTACCTAAGGTTTGTATATTGCATATGTATCTAAGGATTTGTTGCATCTCAAAACAAGATTTGTTGCATCTCAAAACAATGTATATAACCTAATGTACCATCATTAATCATCTAAAGCAACACACTACTATCCATTCACCAAATCATCAAATTAATATAACCAAAATATATCCTAATGTATTAATCCTAATTTATGCTTAAATCCTCACACAAGCATATTATCAAACACCTTGAGTGCATCAATTGTTCATTTACAATTAATTGTTCATTTATCAAGCATATTATTTCAAATTAATTACAAGTACACTGCCAATTAATCAAACTTCTACGTTAATTTATCACCAATTTAGTCCAACCTCAATTCTCAAATGAATCGGAAAGTTATGCTATCAAACACCAAGTTATGCTATCAACTTCTACGTTAATATATACTATGCTAGTGGTTTGTATATATCAAACACCAACCTCAACCTCAACTTCTACGTTAATACTATCAAACACCAAGTTATGCTATCAACGTCTTCTACGTTAATAATATTGTCTAGTGGTTTGGTTTGAAATAAATTAGGCTCTTACCGATGACGAAAATTTTAGTAGGAGAAAGACGGCCACGGAAGACATTGACTCAGCTTCCGTCTGGATTTGGGAAGAGGAGGAGGGAGGCTAGGTATGGTTCATGATTTGGGGGAAATATAAGGTAACGTGTTGAAAACGGGCGCGTACAAGTGAATCTTGAGGAGACGGCCCTTAATTTTGAGTTCGACTAGAGTAGAGGAAGGAGACGCCTTCACTTGATTTAATTTGGGGAAAAATTGAAGTCTAGTTCAAGGATTTGACTCAATTAAAATTTTCGTAACAACTGGGATGTACGGTTTGGAACCGTTGTATTCAAACTATTATTTGGACAATGGTTCAAACCGCTGTCTAACTTGCACAAATGGTTTGTCAATCATTGCCTAAGTTAAAATTGACAATGTTGTCAACCGCCTAAGTAAAGAATTTGACAAATGTTGAAAAACCATTTTATTCTTTTTTTTTTTTATTATTAAACCGCTCTCCAAATTATAGCTTGGAGAGTCGCTTGAAAAAAAAGGGTTGTCAAGTCTTGTTGTGTTAAGCTCAAATGTGTAGTAGTGACGTACTACTTGTTAATTAAATGTTACCATTTTAATGTTCCTAATTAACTGTCTGATTCTATCGGAAATGTTGATTCTAATTATTTCACTTTAACTAATATAAAAAAATATGGGAGAGTGACTCTAAGGTACAAAGTCACTCTCTAAATGACTCTAAGATATATAATAATTTTATTGTGACTCTAAGATATAAAAATATAGGGTGAAGAGACTTAACTACCATTTCCTTTCTCTTTTCCAATAAATTGGTCTCCACCAATCCCCATCTCCTTTACCCATGAATCAGTCCCCACCCACCCTCCCTCCCCATTTCCATATTTTTTTATCAGTGCTTTTGACACAAATAGGGCCCACCCACCCTATAAGGGAAATGGAAACCTAGATGCTTTTGAGTTTTGACACAAATGAGGCCCACCCACCCTTCCCATTTCTCTATTTTTAGGCTGTCCATTTTTAACTCTTTTCACAATTCAGAAAATATGTAACTTTCAAAAAATAAATTTTTTTTAATTTCTGCATATCTAATTTTAGAGTGCATTTTCTAAAAAAATGTATTTTGATCCTGGCACATAAGTACATATTAATTAATTTTTTTAAAATTAAATTCTTTTAATTTATGTATCTCTAGTTTAATTTTATAGTGCATTATTTTAAAAAAAAAATGTATTTTAAGTCAATTTTGAAGTGCATTTTAAAAAATATATATTTTGGAGTGCATTTTTTTTAATTGTATTTTAGGCTAATTTTGGAGTGCATTTTTTTAAAAAAATATATATATCTTGAACCAATTTTGGAGTGCATTTTTTTTTAAAAGATTGTATTTTGGAGTGCATTTTTTTGTAGAGAATGACAAAATTGGTATATTTTGTAGTGGAGTGTCACTACATTTTTCTTTTGTATCTTTGAGTACTTTTCACTCAAAATATATAGTGGAGAGTCTTTATTTCAAAAAATATTACCCATTTTCCACCATTACTTTATCCGACCAATTTTATTTATTGTTGTTTAAAAATGTTCCATAATTAAGAAAATAATTAAATAGCGATAAATATACATACGTGTAATGTAATTATTTTACCCTTTTATTTATCCACATATGGTCATAAATGTATACTATCACAAAAAAAAAAAAAAGTAAAAGGACAAAATTAGAATTGTTGGGAGATGAATTTAATAAAAAATTATATGATTTTGATTAAGATCCCAAAACCCCTGAGTATGACATGTTCAGTAATGATCTTGATAGTTGAGTCAGATTTAGGTTTTAGAAGTATTCGGGATGTTATCTCAAAATGTATAAATCGCGTGATATAGTTTTAGAATAGTCTCAAGACTCAAGATGAAATCGAGAGACCGAAGACTCAAAGATGAAGACTCGATAAAAATCGATTATAAATCAAGACTTCGAAGACTCAAGACACAAGATCAAGACGAAAGTATCCAAGATCAAGAATACTAAAAACAAGAATTATGCGAGGCTTCAAGAATATATCAATGCTCAAGATGAACCCCAATGTTCCGAGGCAATCAAATATATCTATCTCAAGGATGCAATCTCGAGAGAAACGCGATGCCTTAGAAAGTTAGATATTGCCAAGACATTCAAATGCGCATAAAAGGAACTAAGTCGGCGGTATTGTTAAGTTATACCAAACTCGAGTTTGTAATCAAAAGAGCTGCTTAAAGGTGTCTACCCTTAATCAAGACAAAAGTCAAAAAAGAGGAAGATGACACTGTACCATACCGACAATGACAAAGGATGACAAGCATTGAAAAGATGTCGATGTACGAAAGTTCCGCATCGCAAAAAGTGAAGACCAGCTACATGAAAAATTTATTGCCTAAAAACGTGTTAGGGAGTTTCAAACTCTAAATATAGCCAAGCCTCACACCATGTTAGGGAACTCACGGGCTATCTCTCCAACGGATAGTTTTCAAGAGTGACCTTGGTGTATGCCTATAAATACTTTGGTGACCCTCTACATAGTAAGGTTACGGAAATTTATACGCAACAAGAGCTCAAACTTATTCTTGCAAAAGTTAAAGCACTCAAAATACCTTGAATTTCCCAAGTGCTTTTATATTGAAGAGAGCTCACTTTGCTAAGCCCGGGCTTGATAAGATTTATCCAAAGCTTAGTCGAGATATCCTAACCCTTTGCATTGTGCTTTATTGTAAAGGATATCTCATCCTAGTTGAAACCAACCAAGAAACCCCAAACCCTCGAGAAGGTAGTTGGAGTGTGTTTGTTGGTGAGTAGAGTTGTAAAGAGTTAGTAAACTACGAGTAGTCGAAAACTCTAGAGAAGAAGTTAGTAAGCTGCTGTGGGTAGTCCAAAGCTTGTGTGTGATTGAGTAAGTAAACTACGAGGTAGTCGTAAAAACTCAAGGCTCGGGTTGAGTAAGTAAACCACGTGAGTAGTCGTAAAACTCGTACGAAAGTTGAGTAAGTAAACCACGAGGTAGTCGAAAAGCTCGCTTGATAGTGAATTTCTCTCGAAGAGTCGGGGAGAGGGATGTAGGAGCTTGAGTCTCTGAACCACTATAACTCGGCCATGTTCTTTTATCGCTTTTCTTATCTGTGCTTAATTGTTTGATCAACTTGATTTTGAAAGCATACTTTTCAATCGATATTCGCTTGGAATCAATCCACCGAAAGTTGCATAAGTGATTCCGCCCTAATCACTATTTCATAAAGGAAGGTTTTCACAAAGCTTAAAAACGAGTATAATCTAAGGGCCAACCATTAAGACGATCGAGTAGCTTAGAACAGATAGTTACCAAACTGAACTCTCATCCGAGGATTCAAGTAGTTAGTTATCCCCGATCCAAGCAACTCAGATCTCCGACACTTCAGACTCGGGCTTGGGATTATCCGAGGTATCGGAAAGCGGTACGGGATCACCGGGCCTCAAGAAACTTTGGCTTCAGAGCGACCAGGCTTCTCGTAACCTAATCTTCGTGATTTTTGACCCAAGTCGACCTCGAAGAAGAAAAAGTTTTAAAATCAATGAACACGTGTATTCCCCCCATACACGTGTAAGACTCGTTTCTCACCGACCAACAAGTGGTATCCCGAGCGGTGGTTCAACTTGACCACTTGCCGTGTTCAATTTTTTTTTATTTTCAAAAATTACTTGTGGTCTATCCTGAACTGATCTTATTTGTCAAATTCGCTTCTTTTCAAAAAAGATCGTAAAAAATGTCTTCTAAAAACTTCCCATGTTCTCGAGAGAGAACTATGATCTATGGAGACCGAGAATGCGCAGTACATCCAGATTCCAAACATGAGCGTATGTGGAGAGTGGTTTCTCAAGGACCATTCAAATTTATCGTGGTGAATCCTGAATTACGAAGAGGAGAGAATTGACCCTAGAGAAGAATTTCCTAAGTCCGATGACCAACTAACTCTTGAGGAGGAAGCTTAGTCAATCTAGACTACATGGCAAAAGACACACTATATAGTACAATTGATGATGGTGTGATGGGAATGATCTCTCACCAGAATATCTTGCTAAAAGAGATATGGGATACACTACTTTGTTATGTGCCAAGGCACGATCATATAAAAAAAACAAACTTTCAAAGGGCAATTGGAAAGTTTGACATTGAAAATGGATGATGGTGAATCAATAGACAAATTGGAAGTCGATTCACTAAAGATCATGAATGATCTAAATGCACTTGGAAAGAAATATCCACAAAGAGAAGTGGCCTTAAAAATTCTTAGAGGTCTTTCTAAAAATGGGATATTCATGAAGTGGTGATTGAAAACACCAAGAACATTAGCTCAATGCCATACCAACAAGTCTTCTTCTAACCGAAAAGCCTATGAATTTGTAATTGATAAGAAATCCAAAAAGGCCGACAAAGAAAGATGATTCTTCATTAAGTAAAAATGTGGCTTTAAAAGCAAAAAGATAAAACTCAGAAAAACTAAAGAGTTCGAGAACCCCCATTGCCAAACATCGGGATGAGCTTGAGGAAAAGCTAGCACCGATGGCAAGGAGGTTTGGCAGACTTAATAAGAGATTTGGAAAATACAAAAGCTTTTTACAGAACAACAAACCGGAAAGAAACCCGAGGACGATCAACTGGTAGCTGAAGGACTGAAAATTTGAAGGATCTTCATCCGAAAAGAAGGACTCCAAGTCCAAAGAAGAAAATGATCGGGATGATGATGCCAACAGATGTTATAATTGCCGGGAAGAAAGGTCACTTCCAAAATGATGATTGTCGAGTTGAAAAAGGAAGAGAGAAGAGAAAGACAAGCTAAAAGAGACCGAAGTTCTCAAAGGCCATGGTTGCGTAAAAAATAACATTCCGAGGAGGAATCTAGCTCTTCAGATGAGATATTCTCGAGACAAAGGATAGTGATGACATCCGGCTGGATGGCCATTGAGGAGGTAAACTCTTCGTCTCTCATTATTGCTCCTACATTAGCACAAGAGTTTTCAAGTTCCACCGAAAAACACTATTTTGACCGATGGATTCTTTTGAGAATCATGAAGGACTATGCCGTTTTACAAGGACCGCTAAATAAAACTCAAGAGCGTAATAAGGAACCTAATGCCGAAAATCTAAAATGGAAAGACTTCTAGCAAAAAACTCAAATCACTTCTCAATTTATGGGAGCTCTTGATGAACTAGATGTTACAAAGTACAACTCTGAGAAAGAGAAGTTGATAGAGACCCTAACCGAAAAAGCTAGAGAAATCCAATCAAGAAACTCAATTTTAATCGTAACTAAGTTCAATGACCTCTGAGAAGCATGAAACTCTACAGAATCGTGAGGATAGTGCACGTAAGAAGTTAACTCTATTGAATAATGCATCTAAAGTAATAGATGAAATTCGAGTTACCGAGATCCGCCACTATAAAATCTGGATTGGGATTTATTCCGGGAACCTCACAAGGTCATCTCTATCTTTGATCATGTAGCAAAGAAGACAATCTTTGTAAAACCAAATGCACCTACACTTCAAACTCAAGTAATGCCCAAGGTTGTAGATAAGGGAAAAAGAACCTATGGTTTTGAAGAAACTGAATGATCGGGTTAGAAAGCCCAAACCTCGGTGAAGGCTAGAAAAACCCGAAAGCCATTAGAAAATTTCGCGCAAGTACTTCAAAGCCTCAAAGTTAAGAATGCAAACTTGAAAGGATCTACACCGAACCATCGAGGAATCTTCGAAGAGAAACACTCGGCCAGAGATATTCTCAACCGAAGAGACCAAGTCCTCGATTCATCGAAGACCAGATTTCAAGATGCATAACCTAAACCTTACTTGCTTAAAGGTAAAGGTTATCTCAACCCGAATCAACAAAGATTTAGACCGTCGCACAAAAAAGCCTAAGCATCCTAATGTATGCCCCGAACCAAAGAAGAATTCAAAGGCACATGTTCAAGCTAAAGCTAGCACACATATATATGAAAAACTGCTAAGGCACCCGTAGTAGTGGATGTATATGTTGATGTTTACTGGAAGATGATCGACCACTCTAAAGTAATGAGAGTTGTCAAAGCG
This sequence comes from Stenogyne calaminthoides, assembly GCA_037126765.1. Taxonomy (NCBI): domain Eukaryota; kingdom Viridiplantae; phylum Streptophyta; class Magnoliopsida; order Lamiales; family Lamiaceae; genus Stenogyne; species Stenogyne calaminthoides. Next base: position 43,850,692 of record JBBCBC010000001.1, on the reverse strand, counting down.
ATTTGGATTCCGAAAAGGTACATCTAACCTTGTAGGACCCTACACAAATTGGGTACCTAAGAATTAATTTGTTTTTTCGGAGAGGAAAACAAGGGCACTAAACCGACTAAAGATCACATGGCACTGATGAAAGCAGAGATGAAAAAACTCCTCGATATATGGTATCTTGACAAAGGATGTTCAAGACATATATACAGATACAAGAAGTTACTCGGTGACTATGTTGAACATAGAGGCCCACAGATCACTTTTGGAGATAACTCAAGGGGATGATCAAGGATATGGAACTTTGGAAATCGACTCATACCATATCCATGGTGTTTCATATGTATCCGATTGAAGCATAACCCGCTTTCAATTAGCCAATTACGATAAAGGTTTTAATGTTGAGTTCTCTAAGAACTTATGTTTTGTGAAAAGATGATACATCACGTAAAGTATTACCGACCGGTACAAGAAAAGGGAATGTGTATCTTGTTGATTGGAGTTCAACTCCCTAAAGATACATGTTTAGTTGCTAAAAGTTCCACAGATACCCGGTTGGTTATGGCATAAAAGAATGAATCACCTAAATTTCAAAACCCCAACAAGCTTGCAAGATTAGCTCTTGTAAAGAGGGTTACCTAACGAAGTGTTCAAGAAGGAACATATTTGTGATGCGTGCGAAAAAGAAAAATGATAAAAACATCATTTAAAAGTAAAGTTGAGGTTTCTCTTGAAAGAATACTTCATTACTTTATATGAATCTTTTTTGGTCCTATAACACCAAGAGCACAAATGGCGGAAATTCACATTGGTAGTAGTTGATGACTACTTTCGAGATATACTTTGGGTCATATTCTTACTTAGTAAGAAAGAGACTCGATAAAACCGCCAGAGCTAATGAAAAGGCTCAAGATTGAGAAGAATCTGAGTGTGGTCAAAATTAGATCCGACAAAAGGAATCAATTTATAAATCATATTATATCCGATTATTGTGCAAGAAATGGAATTTCTCATGAAACATCACCGCAAGGACCCCTCAACAAAATGGTGTTCTTTGAAAGAAGGAACATGACTCGAAAGAAGTTCGCAAGGACAATGATAACTGGCCGATATTCCTAAAAGATTTTAATTTTGTCATCAACACCGCATGCTACTCACGTATTAGATCCATGCCGACTAAGAGTCAAGGCAAAACACCTTATGAGCTTTGGAATGAAAGGAAGCCTCTTGTTTTTTTCTTTTCGTGTGTTTGGTTGCAAGTGTTTCATACACAATAATGGTAAAGATCGGTTGAAAACTTTTGATAATAAAAGGCGATGAAGGAATATTCTTAGATATTCAAGTCAAGAAAGCTTTCGAGTTTACAACCTGTAGGACTTTATTGTGGAGGAAACACCTCATGTTGTTTTTGATGAAACTATTTGTGTTCGGAAGAAACGAAAACATGATCAGATGAACCGACTAAGAGGATCACCAGATTAAGCCAAAACAAAAGAAAAATCATCTATCGAACACGAAAAGGTAAGTCACAATCTATGATTGGGTGACTCGGACTTCGAATAAAGAAGTTCGAATGGAAATCGGGATGGTGAGACTTCGGAAAACCAAAGACTCCAAGGTAACCAATCAACAGACACCGATTCCAGACTTCGGTATGTGATGCCAATGAAGATGTGGTCACAAATGAGGCAAATTTCGAATCTATCAACCAAAGGGGAACAAATGTCTCGCAATGTTCAATAGAATTTCCACTATAAGATGATTCACTTTCTCCTTTTCTGTTGTTCCTGAAGTTCTTCGATATAATCGAACCTAACATTTCAAATGTTGAGGATACTATTGAAGGGGAACATCAAGAAGGAAATGGTTAGATAGTCATCCTACAAGTCGATTGTGGGTGATCTAACCTGGCGGTGTTAAGACAAGAAGGTTCCATGGTGAAAGTGCACTATTCTCGGCTGCTTCCTATCGGAGAAAGAACCCGCAGAGATTGGTGAAGCTCTACAAGATTCAGATTGATTATCTTGCTATGCAAGATGAAATAATCAATTCTCAAGGAATGAAGTATGGAGTTGGTAGATAGACCGAAAAGGCACAATGTCATTGGAACCAAGTGGGTTTTCAAGAATAAAAGAGATGAAAACAACAACATTGTAAGAAACAAGGCAAAATTTAGTTGCACAAGGTTATTCCTAAGAAGTTAAGGCTTGGATTATGATGAAACCTTTGCACCAAATTGCAAGACTAGAAGCCATCGATTGTTTCTTGCATATCTGCCCACCACATGAAGTTCACCTGATCCTATCAAATGGATGTGAAAAGTGCATTTCGAATCGGTGTGCTTAAAGAAGAGGTTTATGTGGAACAACCTCCGGGGTTCAAACAGAATGACCAAGTTTACAGTGCTCGGAAAAGCCTTTGATGGTCTCAAGCAAGCACCGGAGCATGGTATGATACTCTTTCTCGGGTTTCTTCTTGACCATGGTTTTGTCAAAGGAACTGCTGATAGAACTCTCTTTCGGGGATAGAGGATGGGAAAGATATCTTCTTATCGGTTCGAGATATCGTTGATGACATCATTTTTGGATCTCCAAACCATCACCGTGTGAAAAGTTTTCAACACCGATGAAAGGCAAGTTTGAGATGTCAATGATGGGAGAGATGAATTTCTTTCTGGGTCTTCAAGTGAAACAATCAAAGGAAGGAATATTCATCAACCGTGCAAAGTACACCGAGATCCGATTGCAAATATGGTGTACAAAATTGCAATGCAGCTAGGATTCCTATGAATACTAACTACAAGATGGATCCCGATTCGGAAAGGCAAATCAAGAAATCATACCGATTATAGAGGAATCATCGATCATTGCTCTATCTCACGACAAGTAGGCGGATATAACATTTCTTTGTTGGGATATGTGCAAGATACCAAGCTAATCCTAAGACTAGTCCACACATGGAGGTCGCTAAAAAGATACCGAGATATCTTAAGGGCAAAGTGAATAGAGGGATTATGGTATCCACCGATGATAACCTTGAATTAACCGTTACTTCGATGTCGACTATGGAGGTTGCGAAATTGACAGAAGTCCACAACAGAACTTGTCAATTTCTTGGAAGCAAACCGATATCTTGGTTTTCAAAGAAATGGACCTCAAGAAGAACCAAGATTATCACGTCAATACATGGTCTGCGAAGTTTCTTTGTGCTTTCGATTCTTTGCCTCGCATAAACAATTAAGGGATTATAAAGTTGTGGGCTAATGAAGTACCAATATTTTGTGACAATAATAGTGCCATTGCTATTTCACAAAATCCGTATTACACACCGATGCAAGCATGTGGATATCGAGACATCACTTCATCGTAGATCATGTCGAAAAAAGGACATAGGATGGAGAAAATTCATACTTGATAGGCAAAGAGCTGATATCTTGACTAAACCTTTGGTGAATCAAGATTTCAGAACTTTCATTGAATTAGGGATGTTAGAACCAGTGTATAGAGTAAATCCGAAAATTGAAGATTTTCGATACATACGAAGCTTTCTCAATTCTACTGAGAAACTCAGGATAAAATGAAATACTGAACTGAGTCTCAAGAAACTCGATTTCTTGATAGGCAAGATTTCAAGAATATCTTCGAACCCTTTTCAAGATTTCGAGATTATAACGACATTTTATCAAGGTCAGTACTCAGTAAGACTGATAGATGGAAATTAGTCTGAAGAAGTAATGACTCATGTGAGCCATTTATTGCTTAAATAAAACTCAGTAATCATTTGCAATAAATACAAAACACCGAGGAATGTTTTGGCGAGGGATCGCTTTTAAATTCCGAAGAAGGATACCATTTAATGCTCTCGCCACATTATTAACCACAGAGGATATTTTGGCGGCTTACTTTTTTCGGAGATCGTCGGTTCATATACCCGATTAATCGGAGATTAATCTCAACCGTTACTTTTCACCTAACCTACACGATTCTCCACGATCTCAAAGCTATCTATACCTCTTCAAGTCATTCAAGCCAAAATTTTATCAAACCCTTCGCTCCCAAAATACTCAGAACTAAAATCCCCTTTGCCCGTAAATCGCAAAACCCTAAAGCTTCAAATTCTTCAATCACATCCTAAAATGGCTCCAACTGTAATGAGAGATTGGTCATAACCAATAAGCCATGGTACGAGTTCATTGTCCCACTTGAGAGCTCAACCAACTCAAAGCCGTAAGAGAGGCTCAATATGATCCGATCGGGCCAAACTCACCCATCTAGTCGCAAGTCGACCGCACCGAGTTCGCAGCGAGGGTAATCGAATTCATCCGCAATTTGAAAAATGGATGAAGAAGATTGTATGCACTCTTCGACATCAGATCTCTCATCTAGATCACTCATCAAAATACGCCAATTTTGAGAGGAGTTGTGCATTATTCATTCAAAAATGAATGATGTGTTTGAGCTATGTGATGATGAGAGGATCCTGCGATGTATATGTCGGAAGAGAGTAGAGTACCTAGATAGGATTGCTTTGAGAATCCTCAGGAAGTTTGAGGCAACTTTGAACAAGAAGCACCTAAAGCCACAATATCGTGGCCGATGGATATTGTGAGCAGCGCGTCATGAGTCTTCTTGGGGAGTTTTGAGCGTGATAAGTACCGCTCGCTCGATCGATGGCGGATCGAGGCATCTCCCACCACCGACTTCAACTGGCTGAAATTTTAGTCCAGATGGTGTCTGAGCAAGCCAAGATCATAAAAAGAGTCAATGGGGAAATCACAATGAAAGGCAAGATCCACCATGCCACCAAAATTGCCTATATTTTGGAGATGTGCGAGAGAGGAAGAGGATATCTTCGCCAACTCAACCCCATTCCCTAAATCCAAAATTCTCTTCAAACCCATCACAGGAAGAAGAAGGCTATTCGAGGGAAAAGAGAAAAAGAAATCACCTTACTGGCCGAGAAAGAGACTCAACAAACCCGGGGAAGGTTCTGTTGGGAGGCAAAAATAAAGCAAGGAGCAAAACCTGCTGAGGCGAAGAACCTCGCTCCAAAGCGCAGAAGATTAAGTGGTTCTCCACGACGATGGTAGCAAAGGATTCTCGGCGGGAAGACAACCCGAGGGCCAACTTTGCTCAAAGTTCACCATTACAAGTCGCCTCGGTTATCTCAAGGACACAGATCGATCGGGAGGCGAGTGTCTTCTCTCGTGTCTTTGAGACATCACTTTCGATTCGAGATAAAATTTCTCAGAAATTTTTAAAGAGCTCGAGACCTCGAAATGCCTACCTCGGATGAATAGGCTCGGACCGAAGAGCCCCGGAGTCGATCCGAAGATGCGCAGTTCTCGATCATTCAAACCAACTCAGACCTATCTTGAGGAAATGCCACCAGTCTCGTAACCCACTCAGATGCAAAACCGAGGACCGAATGCACAAGTCAGAGATACTACCGAGGCTCAGAGCAAAAATGTACTCGATGAGCTCCCGAGTGACCTATCGCTGATCCCTTAGCGTGCTTCCCCACGAACCGTAGAGCCCGAGATGGAAGAAAGCGCGAGGCCGAAGAAGGCGAATGGAGGAGCAAGGGGAACGGTTCATCTCGACCGATACCACGAAAGCTCAAATTTCATACCCCGATCGGCAAGATATATTCTTCATTAAAACGGCCGGACAGTATATCCTCAATCGACTCTTCCCGAGATGCTTGATATTGCTACATTCGTAGGGGAAGATCGGTGGAATGAGGAGACACTTCCGACCGACTTCTCAGGGTTCGGAAGACAAAGCTCGATTGAAAAATTCCGATTTTGATGAGCTGGTTCGGAAGGTTTAGCCGAGAAGAAAGCAAATGAGGTTGAGTGCCCCGAGCGGTGAGAGACAAATCCAAAGATGGAGATGGGGACCAACAGCAGGAGAGGTCGAGGATCGGTCTCAAAATCGAAATAGAGACTTTTGTTGCCGATCAACCTCGACCGGCTAACACTCTTCAGTACCTTTTGGCACTATTGATAATGATGCCGAAGTTATTTAAAGTACTATCTTTAATTCTCAAATGTCCGATAAAATGATCGAGGCTCAATGGAGGTTTGGAGCTCGGGACGAAGCGTAAGCTCGGGATGATCAAACAACACGTATGCTAAAGGTCACGAGATTGATCTCACCCCGTAATGGAGAAACTTGAGAAGATTGAGCCAATGACAATCAAAATTGCTCGGGATGGAAGAAACATTGGCCAATCAAGCTCGGGACAATGGAAGGATTTAGCCATTCTTCTTCGGAATCGCGCAGATACAAAAAACACTCGACCACTCGGATGACCTCCATGGAAGAAAAGCTAAAAGAAAAAAAGTTTGAGGGAGTCAATGCGAGAGATAAGTGATGAAATGAAACAAAAGCACCAGAGTCAACTGAATTGCTAGAGGTGAAACCGACAGAGAAATACGAGGTGCGGATCAAATCATTTGTTGAGGAAATGAGCTCAAGGTCTTTCATGACCAAGATGACAAGATGCTTAAAGATGCACTCTCCGGCGGTTACCCATTTTCGAAGAACCTGTCTGTGGGCTAAGAACCACATTAGAAGAATGGAAGATGAGCAAGATCAACTAGCGGGGAGAGATCCATTTGTGTGAGCAAAAGAACAATATCATATGGACCTGGCTCTCTCCAGACTTCTTCCAAACTACGGTGCGAAGGGGGGAAAAGGAAGCAGACCTCGGGAAGTTCATGGCACGTGCTTTGGAAAAGAAGGCTGAAAAGATCTTTGAAATGTACAATTTAGCCCAAGCCTTTAAAAAAGTCGATCTTCTTGAGAAGTTAAAATTTGCTCAAGTAGTAGAAGCTTTGTCTACATTCGAAGTTTCGAGCAAACCAAGCTTGAGGTTGCAAGAGAGAAATCGAAAGTGTTAGAACTAAGGTTGGAACAAGCGGTACAGTCTTTGAATCGCTTATGAAGAGGAAAGCCTTGGGCGTTGTTCAACTCAGAAGCAAAGCGTCGCGAAAGCTTTAAGCCAACCCAGAAAAACGACCTCGAAAATGCGTAAGAATCTGAAGTCTCAACCTCGTAAGAAAGTCTTCAACTCCAGAGAGGCTCATGACACTCCAAAAACAAGCTAAGAAAGCTACCGCTTGGGCCTCGGGAACTTCTCGGATCGAAAAGAGATAGACGAAGCGTAAACGAAAGTGACTTCGTAAAGTTTAAGCGAGCAAGAGGAAGGAACATCGAAAAGCCGAAAGGGTTCTATGTTGATAAAATGGATGCCCATTAAACTCAACGACATGTGGGAAGAAGTGAAGAGAACCTTCGTTCAATTTGATGTTCTCAAGGAATGGAGAAGGGAAGGCTCGATCGAAACGGTTTATTGAACATCTTCTCACCTTTTATCCAAAGTATCTACAAAGTCGATTAACCTTGCGGATGAAGGTGGAGTACAGATAGTAGCCCCCGGTCCATATTCCTATCCTCCTCCGAAACTTGGTAATGGCTTGGTAAAAGAAAAGGCCATTACGCAAGAAATTGCTCAAGACGCCGTCGATGGGACTAATCGAAAATATCCGGACATCATCGGGGAAAGAAATGAGTCAAGAAGAGATACTTTTAATGTTTGATCTCGAAGTGCCTAATCGATGAAATCGAAAAATGAAGCAAACAGAGCGTAAGATCAAGAGCCAAATCTGAAGACTAAAAACTGAAGACTCAGAAGATTTTGTGTTTCTTCAAATGTTTGTCTTTTTTATTTTGTTTGATAAATTCATTGTAATCTGTAAAGCTACACTTATCATCAATGAAGACTTATCATTATGCTCAAAAGATAATACCTCATTATCTTATTTTACATGTCTTTTTGATATGCCCGACATCGATTGTTTGGTGATGAAATTCTTGGGAGACTCTCTGAAAAAAAATTTGGGAGATTCTCTGATTCAGGAAACTGTTGGGACATAACCAATCTTGTAATAGATAAAACTGAAACCTGAGAATAGGTTATATACTTGTAACAAGATAGGTTTTCGCATCATCAAAAAAAGGGAAATTGTTGGGAGATGAATTTAATAAAAGATTATATGATTTTGATTAAGATCCCAAAACCCCGAAAGTATGACATGTTCGTAAATGATCTTGATAGTTGAGTCGATTCGGTTTAGAGTATTCAGATGTTATTTGCAAAATGTATAAGTCGCCAGATATAGTTTCGAATAGTCTCTCAAGACTCAAGATGAAACCGAGAGATCAAGACTCGACATGAAGATGAAGACTAAAAACAACAAGATAAATCAAGACTCAAGACTCAAGACTCGAAGACTCAAGACACAAGATCAAGACCGAGTATCAAAGATCAAGAATACTAAAAAGACAAGAATTATCAAGACTCAAAGAATATACATCAATGCTCGAGATGAACCTCGAATGTTCCGAGGCATCAATATATCTATCTCAAGGATGCAATATCGAGAGAAACGCGATGCCTTAGAAAGTTAGATATTGCCAAGACATTCAAAATGCGCATAAAAGGAACTAAGTCGGCATTGTTATACCCAAACTCGAGTTTTGTAATCAAAAGAGCCGTTAAAGGTGTCTACCCTTAATCAAGACAAAAGTCAAAAGAGGAAGATGACATCGTACCATATCGACAATGATGGCGGACAAGTCAAGCGAAAAAGATGTCGATGTACGAAAGTTCCAGATCGCAAAAAAAGTGAAGACCGGCTACATGAAAGGCTATTGCCTAAAACGTGTTAGGAGTTTCAAACTCTAAATATAGCCAAGCCTCACACACCATAAGAGGAACTCACAAAGCTATCTCTCCAACGGATAGTTTTCAAGAGTGACCTTGGTGTATGCCTATAAATACCGGGTGACCCTCACATAGTAAGGTTACGGAAATTTATACGCAACAAGAGCTCAAACTTATTCTTGCAAAAGTTAAAGCACTCAAATACCTTGAATTTCCCAAGTGCTTTTATATTGAAGAGAGCTCACTTTACTAAGCCTAGCTTGATAAGATTTATCCAAAGCTTAGTCGAGATATCCTAACCCTTTGCATTGTGCTTTATTGTAAAGGATATCTCATCCTAGTTGAAACCAACCAAGAAACCCCAAACCCTTGAGAAGGTAGTTGGAGGTGTTTGTTGGTGAGCAGAGTCAGAAAGAGTTAGTAAACTACGCGAGTAGTCGAAAAAAATCTAGAGAAGAAGAAGTTAGCAAGCTCTGGTAGTCCGAAAGCTTGTGTGATTGAGTAAGTAAACTACGGCGGTAGTCGAAAAACTCAAGGCCGGGTTGAGTAAGTAAACCACGGAGTAGTGAAAAACTCGGGGGCGAAGTTGAGTAAGTAAACTCTGAGGTAGTCGTCGGCTCGCTTTGATAGTGAATTTCTCTCAAGAGTCGGGAGAGTGGATGTAGGAGCTTGAGTCTCGAACCACTATAATCGCTTGTGTTCTTTATCGCTTTCCTTATCTGTGCTTAATTGCCGCATCAACTTGATTTTGAAAGATACTTTTTCATCGATATTCGGAATCAATCCATCGAAAGTTGCATAAGTGATTCACAGCTAATCACTATTTCATAAAGGAAGGTTTTCAAAGAAAGCTTAAAACGAAGTATAATCTAAGGGCCAACCATTCTAAGACGATCGAAGTAGCTAGAATCAGATAGTTACCAAACCGAACTCTCATCCGAGGATTCAAGAAGTTAGCTATCTAATCCAAGCAACTCAGATCTCATTTACTCAGACTCTGGGTTGATTATCTGGCAGATTCTGAAAGCACCAGATCACTGCCTCAAGAGACTTTGACTCGAGCGATCTCGTAGCTTCTCGAGAACCTAATCTTCGTGATTTTCTCGAAGGAGTCGCCGATGAAAAAGTTATAAAAATCACTGAACACGTGTATTCCCCCATACACGTGTAAGACTCGTTCTCACCGGGACCAACAAGAATATATGGTATTTAAGTTTCCTATAATATTAGTGCCAAATGACAACTATTTTAGGTCAAAATTTCTTTTAAAAATGGGTCGGAGGGAGTATTTATCAATCATGTGTACATATTTGATACCAAGCTTGAAAATATCATTATACGTTGAAAATATCGAGACCTTAAATTTATTAAAATATCGATATTGGTAATTTTTAAACTTAAAAATTTAATAACACTTTTAATATATAAATTTAACAAAAGAAATTTAACAAATTTTACGTTTGTGATAAATATACAGAAAATATAATATATTACACATATGATATTTATCGATGTTTATTGATATTTTACCAATATTATACTCAGTTTGTGCAAAAACATAATTGATATCGATACTATGCATCGATATTTTCATTTTTTTTTTGTCAAATATCATGAAAATATTGTTCTTCCTAATATCGATATCAATGACTGTAGAAAATGGATATATCAGATATATTTTCGGATATTTCATCCTTATCTGATACAATATGACAGAAATTTAATCAATTAACAAACCTTAAACTTTTCTCTGTACAACTTAGATGCTTCCCCATGTGCAAGAAGTAAATTTCTGGCGACCGTATACGCATCTTTGGGATCAACTTGGTCGTGAGAAGAGCCCAGTTGTTCTTTCCGAAATTTTTTAACATCTAAATTACAAGTATAATTGTCTACGAAAAGTTAAATTATCTACGAAATTATTTGTGTATGTAAGTTTGCCTACAAAAATTACAAACTTGTAGACAATTTGTTTATAGGTGATTTCTTGTCTACTAAAATTCTAAAAAGTCATATAGGCAAGTTGTAGATAATCCTCACTAACTAAAGACCGAATATTATTTTTATTGGAAAGTTCCGTAGTCATTTGAAAAATTCGAAGGTAATTCTTTTTTTTTTTTACTGAAATTACATGTTTAAGTATATAAAAATTACATATTTTAATGAAATAAGTTACATGTTTTAAAAATGTGTTTGAGTAATTGCATGGTGCACAAGAGATATGAATATTAATTCTACGTGTTTATATATATATATATATATATATATATATATATATTTTGAATGTGTGTTGTACTTTTAGCTTCTAAATCAATAGACTAAAATATATACCCTAACAATATTAAGTTTAAATTTAGTCATCTGGATCATCGTGGTTGTACGTAGTTCCATGGGGGCTTTATGCCATGTTGAAACACATTAAGGAGGAATATCCAAATCTGAATGAAGTATAAATCACTGAAAATGGTAACACACTTATTATTAATAATGTACATAATTTATTTTTTAAAATTACAATTAAGTTGATTTTTTTTTTACAGGAAATAAAATGTATTAATCAAATGTCTAAAAGATCGACATCAACAACGTTCACAATTGTCTCATGAATAGTGGATGAAATAAACAGTGTATTAAAACCGAAAGCAAAACGAGAAAGGCAATGAGCTACCAAGTTTCCTTTCGACGATCCAAATTTGACATAATTGACCTCAAACTCCTCACATAGCTCCAAAATCTCGGTAATCAGGCCACCAAAATGTGTTAAGTTGGCCGTCTTCCTCCTTAGTGCATGATACACTATTTGTGAATCTACCTCTATAACAATCTTCCTTACTTCCTTGTCAATGGCACATCTTACACCAGTCAACACCGCTTGAGCTTCGGCCACATCAACAGTCCACATCTCCGGGTAGGACCTTGCAAACACTCATCTCACCTCGCCTTCTTCATTTTTAGGCCGTGACCCCGATTCGATTCCTCCTCCCAATTGGCAAGAAGCATCGGAGTTCAACTTAAAAATCCACCCGTGGCGCCGCCACCCATCATCTTCATTCCGCCAGTAGTTCGCGGTTGTCTCCTCCTCGACGCTGCTCAGACCGGTAACGTGAGTGGTAGCCATCTGAACAATTTCACATGAAGTCGAGAGCCGACCTTTGAAACACTCCTTCATTCCTCGAGAACCGATTGCCCATAAGACCGGTTAACACCATCTCCATATCTTCGGTGAACACGCCATCCCTCTTACCAACCATTCATCAATTGGTTCCCCGGATATCTATTATGCAATCGTGAAAATAGGGAGTTCCAAAGATCCAAGATATGAGGGCATTCGAGCAGAGCATGTTCCGTAGTTTCGAACTCCACACCACATCCTTTGCACACCGGTTTAACATTCACGAATTTGGTGATAAGGTTGACGTTAGTTGGGATAATCCCGTGCAGCACCCTCCACGCAAATAGCTGAACTTTCGGAGAGACACCCACCTTCCACACCCATTTCCATTTTCTGTCCCCATTCACCACATAGGCATTGTTCTCATACTTCATCAACTCAATATACCCCGATTTCACCGAATAGACTCCAGATTTTTCACGACTCCACATCACTTATCCGGCGAGAAACCGAGAACGGGATATTCATGATATTAGTCGCTTCCGCTGCTGAGAATATTTGACGTACTAGTGGGCCGCCCATCTTCCATAATCGTCACGCATTAGCTCACGGACCACCGCGTTTTCTTCGAGCTCACCCCGATCCGACTCAACTCGTACCGACGAGGCCCCCACCAACCACGGGTCCTTCCAGATTTTAACTGATTGTCCATTACCAACCACCCAAACCAGACCCCTCTCAAGAACTCGTCGCCCCTCAAGAATGCTCTGCCATGTATAACTAGAATTGTGCCCCATTTGTGCGAGAAGAAAGTCCCCACGTGTGGGAAGTATCGTGCTTGCAAAAGTCCGCCAATAGTGATTCTTTATCCCGCACAAGTCGCCACCCCTGCTTAGAGCAATGCCTTGTTAAAAACTCTCAAATCCCGCAGCCCGAGACCACCCTCCCATTTTGGCTTGCAAAGTTCCTGCCAACCAATCCAATGTGTGCGCCATTCGTCACCCTTCTGACCCCACCAAAACCGCATAATTGCCGCTCGAATTCGATCGATCGTACCCTGTGGAATCTTGAAACAACTCATCAAATAAGTAGGAATCGCTTGAGCAACAGATTTGATTAGAACAAGTTTTCCCGCTTGTGAAAGCGTTTTACTCTTCCAATCCTTCAATTTTTTCTCAATTCTACTCACCGGCGTCACGAAAATGGCACTTCGGATCGAATTCACATTCGCCGTCTGCAGAAGCCCAGATAAATGGCGTGTTGGTCAACACGTTGAACCCCAATGAGGCCAGCCAGCTCGGTCCCTCTATCCAACGGCACACCACCACTGAACATGATCTCCGACTTATTCAAATTAATGGCCTAACCCGAGGCAGCCTCATAGCTTGCCAGGATACCTCGAAACCCGCCCAAGCTCGGCCTCCGTAGCACGTCCAAAAATGATTGTGTCGTCCGCAAAGAAGAGCCTGGAAACGACCGGCGCCTGTCTACAAATTCTCAGACCATCCAATGCCCAACTTTCAACATTCGTTCGGATGAGAGCCGACATAGACTCTGCACAAAATAAAAACAGATAAGGGGACAAGGATCCCTTGCTCGGAGACCTCTCCGAGGGGAGTAAAAGAGGCGGCTAGGTTGTCCATTCACAAGAACGACAAAAAAGTAACCGAACGAACACACCTCATAATAGTATCTACCAGCCTTCCCCCCTCCCCAATTTTTAACATGACACCCTCCAAAAATCCCATTCCACCCGATCATATGCCTTGCTCATGTCAAGCTTAAAAGCGAATGAACCCCTTGACACCGCCTTATTGTGCTTCATAGAGTGAAAAATCTCAAAAAGCCATAAAAGCGTTGTCTCAGAATGAGTCGCCCATCGTGACCTAAAAGTCGACCGAAAGGATCAACAACAAGAGGTAAGAACTCCTTAAGTCTATTAGCAATAGCTTTTCAAGTTATCACTTTGAACACCACATTACCCGGACTTATAGATCTAAATTCAAAGAGGCCCCCAGGTTTCTTAACTTTTGGAATAAGTCTGATAAAAAGTATGATTAATCACAACAGGGGGACGACCATTATTAAGAACACTAAGGGCAACATTAATCTACATACTACAACCCACGAAGACCGAATTTTGAAAAAAATATAGTGAACATACCATCTGGACCCTAAGTGCCTTGCAAGGATGCATATGGAATAAGCGCATTTGTCACTTCTTCCCGTAAAACTTAGGGATAACGTGTCGAAAGATTTCGTCCCTGTGAATCTGCGTTCCCCACGACTTCGGTCCATCCATATCTAGATTACTCTTATTTAAAACAACCACGAAAAATAATCGACAAACACCTTTTGGATTTCCTCCTCCTCCACAAATTCCCTCCCAAACTCGTCCACCACGTTATCAATCCGGTTCCTTTTCTTTCTTCCACTCGCAGTCTTGTGAAAAAACCCTGTGTTCTTATCCCCCTCCCTCATCCAATTTACCCGTGACCGTTGAAGCCAGTACACCTCTTCTTTTCACAGCAATGCAGCTACCCGATTTTCCAAGCATCTCGATTGCTCGACAGCCATTGATGTGATATTATCACAACTTTTTTGTATGTGCAGGATGTTCGGAAAAGAACAACTTGTCGACGATCCCAGCAAGAAAAGCCCTAGGAGACAGTGTTAGGAAGAAGTACTACCAAGACCATCTTGCTAACCTCGTCAAAGTAATGAAGTAAGTCCATCTCTCTATATATGTACAACGAGTTCTCTATGCTAACCAACAGGCCACACTACCTAGACGTTGTACGTAATTCAATGTGTTGTGGTTGTACCACATGCTTTAAAGTGTTGTACAATGCAACATATTGAAGTACAACTTAACCGTGCCCCGTAGGTTAGCATGGAGAAAAAAAAATAGTCCCATAATTTATCTGTTGTCCATTTTTCGTCCCAAAAATTTAACTATCCAATATTAATCCCATGACTAAATTAATTGTTCAATTTTAGTTCATTTTTTACCAAAAAAATGCGAAAATTGTCATTTTCAGTCATACGGAAGTTCTGTGCTGGCAGAATTTAGCCATTTTTAAATTTGTAGATTTTAAATTTAAGTTTTGATTCAATTTATTGAGTTATTTATACATGTGTAATTTAATGGATTAAATAATACAAAAAACCTAAAAAAAAAAAAAAAAAACGTCGGCGTCGTCGTCAAGGTCTATGACAAGATATCAAAAACCCTCAAATTTTACCGAGACGTAACTAGCACATGGCCTAAACAACGTTGTTTGTGATTTTTTGGCAAAAATTAGGATAAAAATTGGACAATTAATTTAGTTAAGAGACCAAAATTGGATAGTTAAATTTTTTTGGGGCGAAAAATGGACAATAGATAAGTTATGAGACTAGAAATCTTTTTTTCTCGGTTAGCTTGGAATAATAAACCTTATACAACCAGTTTTGCTTTCAGTTATCAGCACGTGCATAAAATGACATCACAAATAAATAAATGAATAAGTACATATAATTAAAACTGGATTGCAGAGACACGGGAGTGAATGTGGTCATGGTGTTGGGATTGTTGGAGCCTGATCGAAACCGGATGTATGTAGGCAGGAGGCGCCGACTGCACTTCGTGGTCGAAAGCACCCCCTATGCAAATAAGAGACAAAAGCGCGCCGATCAAGACGGAGCTCGAAGGTTACGCCGACCAAGGCTCGTGGTCGAGTAGTTCCGGGCACGTCTTGATTTTAGGGTTTTGGCCCAGTCTCATATTTAAACACTTTTGACTCATTGTATTGGTGGATCACTCATAACACTCGAAAAATATAGTAGATCTCCTGGCTTGGTAGTGCCCCCAGACGTAGTCATTCCTGACGAACTGGGTAACCAAATTTGTGTTCCTTAATTCTTGTTTCTATTATTTTCTTCATAATTGCTGTTTAAATCCTAACAACTGGTATCAGAGCCAGGTTAAAGGGATCTGGTGGGAGCAATTATGATGGCTGAAGGGAAATCGCCTGTTGAGAAGTTTGATGGAACGGATTTCGGATTCTGGGAATTACAGATCGAGGATTACCTGTACGGTAAAGATCTATATCAACCTTTAGGTTCAAAGCCTGAAGATATGAAGGACGGTGAGTGGAAGTTGCTGGACAGGAAGGCGATGAGTTGTTCGTCTGTCGCTCTCCAGGAACGTCGCCCTCCATACGCTGAAAGCAAAAAACCACAAAGGAGATCTTTGGAGATTTTGATCGAGATGTATGAAAAAACCGCCTGCAAAACAACAAGGTTCATCTTATCACGGAGGTTATTCAACCCGAGGATGGCAGAGGATATCATGGTGGTAGCGATCATCTCAATGAGTTCAATATGATCATAAAATTTCAATTGAGCTCGATTGAGATTGATTTTGATGATGAGGTTCAAGCCCTAATTTTGTTGTCTTCTTTACCAGAAAGTTGGAGTGGGACGATAACGGCTGTTAGTGCTTCAGCAGGTAAAGTGAAACTTAAATTTGATGATGTTAGAGATCCGATCATGAGCGAAGAAATTCAGCAGAAAGAATTGGGTGTAGCCACGCAGGATCGACTTTGAGTCTCGGAAAAGAGAGGCAGCTCCGAATCCAAAGGGAAGCCAAATCGGGGTAGATCAAAGTCGAGGGGCAAAGATAAGCCCAAGAAGGACAAGAGTCAAGTTGAGTGCTACAATTGTCATGAACTTGGTCATTACAAAAAAGGAGTGCAAGGCACCAAAGAAAGGTCTGAGGGAATGCACCAAAGAAGAATGACAACTCAAGAACGCCGTCACTCATGAGGGCTCGGATGCATTAATCTTGGCGTAGGCGATCGATTAGAATCGTGGGTGTTAGATTCGAGCATCGTTTCATTATCTGCAAATCTTGACGTGATGGAGAAGTACACTTCCGGAACTTTGGGAAGGTTTATCTAGGCGATGATGAGCCTCTCTGAAATCAAAGGGAATGGGGATGTTCGGTCAAGACGCCAAATGGAACTGCTTTTGAAGTTGAAAGATGCAAAGACATATTCTGGATTGAAGGCAATTTAATTTCATGAGGGCGGCTTGATGATGAGGGTTACTGGTGATCTTTGGTTGTAATATGTGGAAGATATCCAATGCCATGGTAGGCTCGAGGCGATAAGGAGGAACGTTGTACATGACGAGGCAACACCCGAACAAGATTGCTCTTGCAGGTGAAAAAAGGAATGCAAATTTGTGGCATTGTCGTCTTGGCCACATGAGTGAGAAAGTGATGAAAGTTATGTGTTTGAAGGGTAAACTGCCAGACCTCAAGACAGTTGACATCGGGTTATGTGAGGACTGTGTATTCGAAAAAAGAAAAAAGGGTGAGTTTTTTGAAGGAGGCGAACCTTAAAGCGGTTGAGTTAGTCCACAAATGATTGTGGGGTCCAAAGACCGTGACATCTCTTGGTGGAGCATCATATTACATGACTTTCATCGATGACTCTACGAGGAAGGTATGGGTTTATTTTTTGAAAAATAAGTCTGATGCATTTAATGCTTTCAGGAAGTGGAAGACCCTTGTAGAAACTGAGACATGTCTCAAAGTGAAGTGTTTGAGATCAGATAATGGTGGAGAGTATGAGCTCCGTGAGTTCAAAGAATTCTGTGAGGCGAATGGAATTCGAATGGAGAAAACCGTGAGAGAAACCCCCCAAGGAGAATGGTGTGGCGAACGTATGAAACGTAACGCCATGTGAGCGTCTTAGAAGTATGAGATTGAAGTGTAAATTTGCCAAAGATGTTTTGGGCGAAAGCGATTAACTAACACCTTACTTGATAAATAAAATGATGACCCTCAACTCCCTTGGAAAATGGCATACCGTAAGAGGCCGGCCTGCAAGCGAGGTAAATCAGATTTTCTTCGATATTTTTGGGTGTGTTTCATATGTTCACATTGATCTTTGCTAGTAGGGAGTAAATCGATGCTAAGTCCGTAAGTGTCGCTTTGTTGGATATGGCGGTGATGAATTTGGCTATCGATTTTGGGATGAGGAAAATCGAAAGATAATTCGTAGTCGAGATGTCGTATTTTAATGAGTAGGTGTTGTACAAAGACAAGTTGGGGATATCCAAAGAAGGTGGTTCTGAGACTCAGGTTGTGGAGTTAGACATTTCGAACTCAGGTGGGAGCAAGGAGGTTCTAGATGATCAGGAGATTGTTGAGGAAGAACCAAGTACACCACCACCAACAATTCCGCTGCGGAGATCCATGAGAGAGCATAGATCTCCTGATAGGTATTCACCTTCTCTTCATTATTTATTGTTGACTGATGGTGGTGAACCTGAATGTTATGTAGAGGCTACACGTAGTGAACAGGTGAGCAAGTGGAAACTTGCGATGGATGATGAAATGAATTCGTTGATGACCAACGGAATCTGGGAACTAGTTGAGCTCCCTAAGGGCAAGAAAGCACTGCATAATAAGTGGGTTTACAGAATCAAAGAGAGGTCGATGGAAGCAAACGCTACAAGGCAAGACGGTTGTGAAGGGGTTTCAAAGCAGAAACATGGTATTGATTATCTTGATGTTTTTACTCCGGTTGTGAAGCTAACTACCATTCGGTTAGTTCTCGAGTTTGGTGGTCGCAGAGAACTTGGTGTTAGAACGGATGGATATAAACGATCTTTCTTTCATGGTGACTTAGATGAGGACATCTACATGAAGCAAAACCCAAGGATACTTGTCAAAGGAATAGTGAGCTTGTTTGCAAATTGAAGAAGAGCTTGTATGGTTTGAAACAAGCTCCATTACGATCAATACAAGAAGTTTGATGGATTCATGCACGAGATTGAGATCAATAGGTGTGAAGCTGACCATTGATGTTACTTCAAGAGGTATGATGGTGGTTATATCATTTTGTTATTATATGTTGATGACATGTTGATAGCATGCTCTAGTGCTCGGGAAGTGAGCAAGTTGAAGAAGAAATTGTCTGATAGGTTTGCTATGAAGGACCTTGGAGAGGCCAAGCAAATCTTAGGTATGCAAATCGATCGTGATAAGGTGGCAGGAAAGTTGTATCTTTCACAGGTTGAATACACAAAGAAGGTCTTGAAGAGATTTAGTATGGAAGATGTAAAACCAGTTCGTGTCCCGTTGGGAAGTCAGTTCAAGCTATCCAACAAGGACTCACCTAGTAGCGAAGAGGAGCGGACCTACATGCAAAACACCCTATATGCTTCGACAATTGGCAGTTTGATGTATGTTATGGTGTGTACAAGACCTGATATTGCACATGCAGTGCGAGTGGTTAGCCGATTTATGGGTAATCCGGGCAAGCAGCATTGGGAGGCAGTGAAGTGGATCCTTAAGTACTTGAGAGGTACTACTGAACAAGCTTTGTGCTTTGAGGGCAAAAGCGTTGAGTTGACAGGATATGTTGATGCAGACTTGGCATCAAGTGATCTCGACAAAAGGAGGAGTACAACCGGGTATATGTTTACTTTTGGTGGTACAACAATTTTTTGGGCTTCTAAGTTGCAGAAGATCGTAGCTCGATCCAATCGCAGGCAAGCGAAAATACGTTGCGATTCTCGAGGCTAGCAGAGATGGTTTGGTTGCGTAATCTTTTACGTGTGAGTTGGGGAAGAGCAAAATGATAGTATTCTCGTATAGTGACAAATCAGTGCTATTTACTTGGCAAAGAATCCGGCCTTTCACTCGAGGACGAAGCACATTGAGTTGAGGTATCATTACATTCGTTACCTCATTGAGAACAAGATCTTACAGCTAATGAAGATCCGAGGAAGTGAGAATCCTGCTGACATGTTGACTAAGGTTGTGACCTTAGAGAAGTTGAAGTTATGCATGACTTCAACCGCCTTCTTGGCCGAGATGAAGGCATACTACTACTACGAGAGAGACCGTTGAAACGGAGGAGACAAGCTTCTGATTGGAGTTTAGTCGATCTCGGTGGGAGATTGTTGAACTGGCGAAATCGGGATCTGGATGCAGAAGGCGGGCGCTCGACGACTTCGTGGTCGAGCACATTTGTTCGGCCGAGCACCCCCCCATGCAGCGCAGACAAGGCGCTCGATCAAGACGGGAGCTCGAGCGGTTACGGTTACCAAGGCTCGTGGTCGAAAGCGCTCCGGCTCGTCTACCTGGATTTAGGGTTTTAGCCCAGTCTCATATTTAAACACTTTTGACTCATTGTATTTGTGGATCACTCATAATACTGAAAAATATAGTAGATCTTCCTGGCTTGGTAGTGCCCCCAGACGTAGTCATTCATGACGAACTGGGTAACCAAATTTGTGTTCCTTAATTCTTGTTTCTATTATTTTCTCCATAATTGCTGTTTAAATCCTAACACATGGTGCGACAACTTCGAATGGAGCGATTCGGATTAGTGTACATAGACTATATATCTCAATAACCAAACAAGATATCCCAAAGATTCGAGTGCATGGTTTGCTCAGTTTCTAAGGAGCGACATAAAAAGCTACAAGTTGTGGAAGAATAAGATGATCGATGTATATGATTCATAATACCACTTGAATAACTTAAATTATATGGAATAAGCTAAACACCACTGTCATAATATATTTAATATTGACTCTATAAGCTCAGTTCATATTAATTTAGTGACTAAATTAAACAAAATACATATACCTATTTGTTGTTCTGTAGCAACTTTTCACAATCAATTGCCTTGAGATCCTTTTAATTAATCAAATTACACATATTTCCAGTTAGATAGTGATTCTGATTTATTTGAATTTAGATGACTTAAAAAATTCAAAGTTAAATCACTAAAAACTATCTATATTCATTTGCAAGTCTTGTGCTATGAAATTCCTCAATATGTTTAAGTTGATCCAAACTAAATATTTGATTCCAAGAAGAAAATATTTGTTGGACTTTAGTAGGAAACTCCCTGCACACTATATATATTGATACAATTTTTACACAAAAGAGAAAACACATACCATATTTGTGAGCATGATCTTCAACACTTGCTAATAACTTTGTGCAGAACTTTCTTAATTGCACCTTCTGATGTACCTTTCTCTCCCTTCCACTGCAAATTATGTAGAAACCATTGTTAGAATCGAACCCATATCGGTCACGCCAAATCACAATGCTTTCTTGAAAAGTTTCGATCGAATTAACCCGTACTGATAAAGCATAACGCATCAACAAGTCCCTAAACTATAACTTTTGTTTCGATAGGTCCCTGAACTATTTTTTGTTCTAAGAAGTTCTTCAAATATTGAAATTTAATTTAACAAGATCCCTCGAGACGATAATTGAGTATAATTTTTTGATTTATTTTAATGGTCCCGTTAAATTTATATAGGTTAATTTTATTAATATCTAGATGTGTTTTGTGCGAGTCATTTTAACCCTAATTCTTCAGGTGATGGGTGTCTAAAATGACTTACGGATAATATTTTTGTATTAAGATTAAATAAAGCTGATATGTGCATTATTTAACGGAATTCATCAAGGTAACTCAATAAGTCCGGACAACTGATGCATTGAGGGAGCTCCCAAAATAAAATTTCGATATTTGAAAGGCTTCTTAAAATTAGAAAATAGTTTATTGACCTATCAAATTAAAAGTTGTTTCCTCCGTCCCAAATCAGTTTTCACAGTTGACTTTTACACGTATTTTTGCGAGCGAGTTTTGTATTAGTAATTTAAAAGTCACTTTGTCATTTCAATTATTAATACAAAGCTCGCTCGTAAAAACACGTTTAAAAGTCATCGGTGAAAACTGATCTAGAATGGAGGTAATACTAGTTTAGAGACTTTTTGTTACATTATGCAACTGCTAAATGCAAATCAACTGATAATCATGTACATGTTAATGAGGATGACAAACCTTGGCTTTGACAGACATGGAGAGAATTCCATCATTGTTGGAAGATCGAACAGTTTGCAAATCCAAACGTAGTTTCGTTATAACTTCCATCACTTCGAGAAACACCGACTCCCTCCACAAACATCTCACTTCGATCACAACATCCTTGTCTTTGATGTTGACAGTTACCTTGTCTGTTGAAGAATCCAACTGCGCTCTTTTATTATCAGGGCCCGTTTTCTCCTTATCACAAGCCTTTCTCTTGCTCGGGAGAAGTTTCTTGAAGCTTCCAATCTTCTTCTGGCCATAATTGTCGGAGGTCCGCTCAATGGAATCATCGGGTTTACTCCGTGTAGTTGAATCTACCTCTGTTACTTCTTTGTAGGATTCTAGCTCTTCGATCTTTGTCTCAAGCTCTCGCAGATACTCTATTGTGTGATCGAGTATTGATACTTTGTCAACCTGTGATAAGGAACGAGATGAATCTTCTTAGAAACGTGTTTCAAAAGGGGCTAATCTGAAAGTGAAAAAAAAAAAGTAAGCTGGTTTTATGTAAAACAATTGTACCACACAACTTGTTCACAACCATCACTTACAGTATTACAATAAAATCACTAATATATCCTTTTAGGTGTTTAACATAGATTCGTGTATCTCAATAAATGAGACATGACAAAAATTAAGAACAAGGCAAAGTTGGGAAGAAAATAATTTCTCTTGGAAAACCAAAAGCGACAGATATTTTGGAACAATTTCTTTTCTCTAAAACGACAGTTAAATTGGAACCGATGGGAAATACTTTTGAATGAACCAACTAATACTGTTTAAAAAATACACACAAAATGTAAGGTGTATTTTCAAATTGTACAAACAGCTTCCAGAATCACTTTTTCAAAAGTTGTGAGAGGTGACTTTTGAAAATAAGTAATTCTGAATCACTTTATAGAGTTGCAAACATCACCTACAGTTGCACGGTAAAACTATTTATATAAGAATTTGTCCAAAAAAAAATAGGTACCTTTCCACCAGATGGAACTAGTGATCCAAGAACTGTAAATCTCTCATTCATTTTTTCTCGTCGTTTTCTCTCAGATAAAACATGGTTTTTATCTTGATCAGCTTCTCGTTTTAAAAGTTCATCTTTTTTTGCAGGCTGATTCAGTCCGGGAATCTTCATGCATTCTAGCTACTTCAAAGAGTACTTTCTTTAATAACCGTTGTGGAGATGCAGTTTGGGTGCATAATTTCCGGTCTTTCCAGCTAGCAAAGCTCGATTCTCTATTTCCATTTCTGTTAGAGCCCAGAATCAAGTGGTGAGAGCCCTTCAAAAGGCTGGTGAGTACACTCTGATAATGAACATCTTCGCCCTTGAAGCTAGATGAAGAAGCGTGGTTGCATTCTTGATCATCGTTCATACAATTATCAATCGTCTTTTTTCCATCTAAAAGTGGTACGTTGATCTCAGGATTTACAGGATTTTGAGATACAAGAATCACTGGAACCCAAAGAATTGTTGGGGCTGTTGCTGATTTCTTCTACTAAATTTGATTCCTCTCTCAATAGATTGTCTGCAAATTCTTCAGAATTGTTATTCGGAGAACACGGTTCCATTTCTCGACTTTGCAGATTTTGATCAAGATTGTTTTCAGGCATATAGGGGATCTTGGAAACAATATCTGAAGAACTCTCCAGGAACGACGTTTTTATATGCAGAATCAGATTCAGATCCTCTGGAACCTTTAAGAAAGGAAAATCAAATTGGTATATTATGACAAACGGTATCAGTTTACACATATGGAGACCAATTTTTAAAGTTGACAATTCTTACTACTTCGGTTGTTCCCAGCTCAATTACACCTCCCAAATGAGGAAAGCACACAACTGTCTGCAAGTTAAGAGCACTAAATCATGTCTGAATTCGTCATTAAATAATTATTTATAACAAGGTTTAGGGTCGGGTATAAGTATTAGTACCTGCAATGATGCACTCTGGAAACAGCAATCCAAGATGAAATGATATACAAATGAGAAGTAACAAGCAGTTAGAAAACATTTTATGGTAATTCATCAAAGAGAACATTCAGAAACATTGGATATTCTGATATAATTGAAAAAATCTTTTACTTGCCTTTGCAAGTAAAGAACGAGAGAAGAGTTTGGTGTCTGCGCGGTGAGCGTTGCACAGCCAGATTGTTTCGTTTCTTGCAAATGCCCTTCCAAGCAACCTTAAATTCCAAATCAATCAACATGGTAAGTGTTTTTTAATCAATTATCTTATTGACATACAAGCCTTCACTGGAGGTCTAAGGTGTATATATATGGTGGAAGAGTAAGTCTCTTGTACACCTGTACTGTACACAACTAATACTTTTCAGTGAAAATAACTAATACAGATCAACTAATACCTTTTAGTAAAACAAGTGCATACAAGACTTTGCCATGGTTGAATAATAACATGAAATTGCATATCCCACTAATAATCTACAATTGATCATTGAAACTCAACTTCATGACTATCATATCATCGAAACCAAACACAGGAATTTTCTTGAATTGACAAAATTACCCTTGGCCAACGTTGAAGACGAAGGACATGCAAACCAAGAAATACCACTCTGCATCGGTGAGATCTTCGGGAGATAATGCAGCAGTAGGCCTTTTAGGTTGTGGGGTGGTTTCACCTTGTAAAAGGGATTCATACAGTTCTCTAAGTTGATCACTTCTATGCAACCCCAGCTGATCCGGATTCATCTCTGCAGCCTGAACCGTTTTTCGTGTTTTAATATCTCCATTATAGTACCCATCTCTCCATTCCAAAACCCTAGGAAATTCCACAAACACCTTGTGAGCAAGGGTACCATTTCTACTTATAAACGCTCATATGAAGCAATTGAATCAAGAAAGTGCAGAATACTGAATAGTCAACGCTGAGACAAAAGAATCCCTAACAAGAATATGTTTTCTTGATCCAAAAAAGGGACTATCTAATTCAGTGCAAATTCAGAAAAGGTCAATAGCAAAACCTAATCCAATTGTGGCCCATCAAAATCAGATACCCATGTGAACAATATCCATTAATGGTGGATTTTCCAGAGAGTCAACCAACAAGGTTTTCCTCAAAAACAGTAATAGTTCAACCCTTCTTACCTTCAAAGCTATAATTCACCATCAAATCAAGAAAGCATTCTCAAACTTTCTAAAAATTGTGGGACACCCAAACCCAGATTTGGGATTTTTTTGTTTCTCAATATCTTTTGTTTGGGGGAGTGTTAAAAATGGAAAATTTACCCTGGTTGTTTATCAGAAATGGACCAGAAAATTGCATAGCTCCATTGAATGCTTCTAACTGAAAGAGCAAGCTTCTTCTTTAGGTTTTCATTTGAAGTAGCCATTTTTGAGCACTAATTCTTCTCTGCCTACAAAAAATACACAAGATATAAAATCCCATTTTAAAAAATGAAGAATAATAATGAAAAAGATTCAAGTTTTAAACATGACAAACTATACTTGATACATATATGGTGCAACACATACCAGGAAAATAGCTTATTGTGGACCACAATTCTTCATTTTCTGAAGAAGTTTTAAAGTAATCAAGATTCAATCAAGAATTGAAATGCCAGAATTTTGCAGAGCATTTTATGGGCATGTCAAAAGCAAGGCACTGGGACCTGGGTTGAAATCCAAACTGGTGGGTGGGTGCAGAAACCCAATAAAATAAGCATATTTTGTGGTAGACATGCATGATTTTCATGGCTGCTTGAAGTGGACATTGGAGATAAATCTTTGTAAAATAATATCTCCCATGTTCCCTCTATTTTAAATAATAATACTCACTTTTATCCATTATACTCCCTCCATCCC
Source organism: Stenogyne calaminthoides (assembly GCA_037126765.1). NCBI lineage: Eukaryota > Viridiplantae > Streptophyta > Magnoliopsida > Lamiales > Lamiaceae > Stenogyne > Stenogyne calaminthoides. The sequence continues at coordinate 43,825,150 of JBBCBC010000001.1, read as the reverse complement.
CACCAACATCCATGCTTACTTTTACACACAAATTAAGAAAAAATAGTTTTTAGTGTTTTATTAATTTTTCAAAAGGGATGAAGGGTGGAGATTGTAAGATTCTTTGTCATTTTAAGGCGTGCAAATTGATAAGGGACGGACGAAAAAGAAAAAAAAAATAAATTCTTTTAAGGGCGAAAATGAAGAATAATATTATTATTAAAATATTCACTAATAACAGCAAGCTGACGATTACATTTTTAATAGTTAAAATCAAATAACTATATAAACTAATGGAAATGTTAAAAGGAGTTTTATCGGGTAGGGAAAAAAATAGTAAAACTATCAAATTTAGAATTTAAAATACTTTTTGTACTGATATTTTATAATTTCTAATTAGTTAACATTATTTTTACAATCACAATTTTAAAGTAATAAAAAAATACTAATTTCATGCTAATGGAAAAAAATAAAGTAATAAAAAAATAAAAATATAAGTTATAAGATGTCAAATATGATCTTAATATTTTTAGATTATAAATTAATAGTTTCTATATTTTAGGTTTAAAATTAATAAAAAAAAATTAGGTTTTGATCTACGCATTTTCAAGTTATTTATGGAATGTTTAAAGATTATAAATATAATTGATAGTAGTGGTAATAAATTAATTAAAGTGTACATTATGCTTGAACTAAATTTCTTTTTAAGTTTTAAGTTCATTTTAATGTTTACCCATCTAGAAAATACTCTATTTGTCCACCAAAAGTAGATAAAAAAATAGATAAAGTAAGGGTATAATGGGATATTATAAGATTCATTTATAAGTAAATTGATTGTTTGTGAATAAAGTACAATAACATTTGAAGTAGGAGTAATAAATAATGGTTGGGAATAAAGAAAAAATAACTTTTTCTATAAATAAAATATGCATAAATTTTGGTGGTCAAACGAATAAGGTCAATCTGCATAAATTTGATGAACCTCGTATATTTTATCTTTTTTTTTTCTTAATTGCCCTGTTGTGTACCATCTGTTGTAGTGAGATACTCCCTCCGTCCCGCAATGACTTGAACACTAGAATTGGACCGCAAATCAAGGAAAGTGGGTTAAAGTGGGTTTGAGTGGAATAAAATAAGGGTGTTGTGAGTGTATTAATATTATATTTGTTTCCATTTTGAGAGTGTTCAAGTAATGTTGGGACGTCCAAATAAAGCAAGTGTTCAAGTAATATTGGGACGGAGGGAGTATAATATTATGCACTGGCCATCGAGGCAACATGTACGATACCTATTTTATCCATTATGCTTTCTCAATGGTGCGTTAATATTCCTAAAATAGCTCATTTTGATTTGGAGGTCTGTCTCACGAGTCACGACTCTCCTCGCATCTTTACGTCTCACAGGAGAATGTCTCAAATAGTTATGAGATACAATAAAAAATGAAAATAAAAAGTAAGAGTTGGGTTTCATGTACATCAGGGGTACCGTGCACATGTGTTGCACGGGTGCAGGTGCGGGATGTAGATGCGATACGATTCGGGAGCGGAGATTCGGAGATTTTCAAAATTTTAGGATACGATGCGGCGAGTATACATTAATTTATTTTTACACAATTATATATAACACATGTAATAATGTCAATAGTAGTTAAAATCTCCTATATTACTAATTGAGAGTTTTTTCTGCTGATGTGTCGTCTCCTTCTTTATTTGGATGATGTGTCGCATTATTAGAAAGTCTCATCTAAATGTCATTATATATTGTATTATGTGGCATGATGATATTGGTTGCATAAGATACATGAAATGATGTGTAAATAATATAATGAGGATTGACTAAAAAAATTAAAAATCAAACAAAAGAAGAAAAAATTTATAATTGGAAGATTCACTAAATTTATTGTCATTTATTTTCTTTATTCAATATACTTTTTATTTTTTAGAGGATTTATATTTATAACTATTTTAATCAAATGTGGTTGAATTTTATAATTATCATAATAACCATTGAAAAAATAATTTTATTAAACTTTAATGAAATGACTATTTATAAAATATCATGATTTGCCTATGTTATAACAATTTTCATATGACAAAAATTTAAAATTTATCAAATTCAAATACATTAATTTCAACATCAAATATAATAAGTGTTATGATCAATATATGAATATATATATCTCTTATATTACTAATAGAGAGTTTTTTCTGCTGATGTGTCGTCTCCTCCTTCATTTGGATGATGTGTCGCATTATTAGAAAGTCTCATCTAAATGTCATTATATATTGTATTTTGTGGCATGATGATATTTGTTATATAAGATACATGAAATGATGTAAATAATATAATGAGGATTGACTAAAACAATTAAAAATCAAACAAAAGAAAATTTTTATAATAGGAAGATTCACTAAATTTATTGTCATTTATTTTCTTTATTTAACATACTTTTTGTTTTTTAGAGCATTTATATTTATAACTATTTTAATCAAATATGGTTGAATTTTATAACTATCGTAATAACCATTGATAAAATAATTTTATTAAACTTTAATGAAATGACTATTTATAAAATATCATGATTCGTCTATGTTATAAACAATTTTCATATGGCTAAAATTTAAAATTTATCAAATTCAAAAAATACATTAATTTCAACATAAAATATAATAAGTGTTATGATCAATATATAAATTTATATATATATATATATATATGTTATATTTAAAATTCCGCGTAACATGCGGGTTCTAAACTAGTACATGTACTAATATTAAGAAATTCATCACATAAGCAACAAAACAACAATTAAATCAAATATCATCAGTCTACACAAGTCATAAGTCATAACAAAATATTCAATCTAAACGAAATACCACATTGTCAAAATAAGTTACATTAAATAACAAAGTTCAATTCAAATGCATAAGTTGCAACTAACATGTGGCAAATCTAATCTAGACTGATCGAATGATCATCATTGTTTGGTTCTTCTCCTTCATCACCAAATAAAACTATGTCTCTCCTTCGAAGTTGTTGCCCGCAATTTCTTTTCTTCCAATTTTTATTTTCTATTCTATTATGTTAAGTGTACGCGGAATAGAGGCTTGGAGTAGTAGTTTGAAATTTAATTCAGTAAATTATTGATAAATTTTAAAATTTTACAAAAAAAACTCCCAAACTTTAATTAATTTTACAAAAAAACCCCGATATTATCGATCACGCCAGATCCTCGAATGGGGATCTGGCGTATTAATTAAAAAATAAATAAATAAATAAATAATTGAGATACGCCACTTGGCGTGACGGTGTGAATCCTAAAGTAATCCCACCCCGTGTATCCGATCTTTTAGCGCATAACGCTTAAGAATCCGTGCATTAGTGTCGTGCATTCTATAATGTGTATTTGAAATGTATAACTTGTTGCACTGGAACATATAACTTGTTTATACTAAAACGTGCAACATGTGTTCAAAAAACAAGTTGCACGTTTCTGTATAAACAAATTATATGTTTTAATGCAACAAGTTTATATTTCAAAAATACACTATAGAATGCATGATGTGCATACAAGACCTAGTCAAAGTGTAAAATCCAAAGTGAAATATTGAAAGCTAAGAAGATGGATTTACTTTCATCTATGTTATGGTATAGGTACAATGACAAAGTGATACAATCCTCCCATACAATATCAAGAATATGCATTCTCCCTCACCACCTTAAATTACAAAAAAATAATACATGCCCTAATCATTCACTAACTAACCACTAATCCTTCCCTAATCACTATACTCTACCAAGAATATCAACAGTATATATAATGTTTCTTCAAATTTAATTACACGATAAGTACTTTTTTCGACTTAAGACAGTTTCTCTCAGCTTTGCTCGTGGTGATAACCTATACGCGAGCAATTGGAGAGAACGGTGGATTGAGTGCAAAAGATGGCACGATTGCCTCCATCGTCTTATTAACTTTAGGTTTCTCTTCCTCTGTTACTCCATTTAACATGGTTTTAATTTCCTCGTCAGCAAATACCTGACTCTGCAGGATTTGTTTGCTTCTTTCGGTCCCAACAATGGTGGAGGCATCAGCAGTGTGCAACATTGCGACGCAGATGGAGAATGCCTGCAACGATGATAACTGTGCATGAAAATCGACGGCATATTTCCCATCCTCGATCACCCTCATTGTAAATGCTGGTGTATCATCTTTCCTCCCCTGTACAAAAATAAGTGCCGGAGGCCAAAAAAGAGTTATAAAGCAAATGCAATTCGTGCAGTTTTGACCAAAGTTTTACGCGTTTACAAAAAATAAAACTGAAATATATAACGAGAAGTATTAGATCGTACAAATAAAAGTATTAGTTCATATAAAGGAAAGTATTAGTTTGTATGCCAAACAATATTAATTAGCACTTTTTCAATATACAACTAATACTTTTCATCGTATGAGCTGATACTTCTCTTCACATGAACTAATACTTTTCGACTGTTTTTTCTATGTTTCGTGAAAAACTATAAGAAAACATCTTGGTTGAAATTTATAGCACCAGGTACATGGTGCAACTGGTTTGTTAAGTTGGGAAATTGATGGGTAGCATTGGAAGGCATTAAATCGTTGAATATCCCGAGGCCACGTGTTAATAATAACCTCATTTAAGGAGAAAAAACCTTCCAAATGCATGCAATGGGTCATAAAAGGATCCATGATCAGGTTTTCCAAGTAATTGAAGACATAACTTCCAAAAGAAATGAAAACATGTGTACCAATATAGCATGTTAAGAATATGATAAAACAATAATTTCAAGACTACAATTCTTAATCTACGATAAATCAGGTTATGTTAGCCTTCACCATTTGTAGCATCAATTACCAGAAAGGCTTAATCATAGAATCAGATGACTTAGAATTTACAAATGGTTACAAAACGTAAATTTTGCATAAAATTGGGAAAGTACCTGAACGAAGAGTTCTGTTGGATTCTGATCGTCGATCAGGGGCTGGCCATCAGCAATATTGACCATTGGATTGCTGAAAACACTGAGGGGGCACGCCATATCCCACCCCCCACAATCACATCCTCCACCTAACCTCCATCTATCCAATAAAGACGAAGGGCCATGGCTTTCAGTAACAGGCGAACCATGGTTTCCAGCTGGGATCACAACGTGCATCTTTCCAGGACTCAAAATGTCCAAACTGCCCTCCTTTGCCTTCCTCAGCTGAAAGAGATCAACTTTCCTGTCGCCACTCTTAAATTTCAAAGACTCTCTCTTCTCCAACGGGGCTTGCATCACAATGGCTGCTATTTCCAGCCCTGGATGCAACTTTGCTACAGCCAGGGGCTGAGAAGCATCATTGGAACAACTTGAATGAATAATATCGTATAATACGAACTCTGACACCATGAAGTCTTTCGACTCTCCAGCACTTTTGAATTCTGAATATTGACTGCACAAAACGTGCATTTGACCAACCATAGACGATTCTCTGCTGCTTTCTTTGAATCCCCATCCACTAGTATTCCGTATTCTCCTATGAGGAAGTGTGTGGAATGTGTAAACCCAATTTGAAGCATTCTCTGCTTTCCAAGATTTAGCCACGTAAACATCTTCTAATGACTTCACTGAGAAGTGAAAGAACGGGGACCCGTTTTTAGTTCCCAACTTCAAAAGACCACTGAGGTGTGTTGGAGAAATCCCACTGAAACTACTCAGTGGACTTCTCTGAGACTTGGATCTAACAAAAGGGTCCCACATCTTTTTTACAGGACTAAATCGAGATTTAGCAGGTGAATGTGGCAAAGCTAATTTCACAGATAATGGCTCCTGCAATTTGGCAGATTGATCTTTTTCCTGGTTTTCATAGGAGCAAAAATCTACCCGGTTTTCTTCCTCCAGAAATGTATATTCATCAGAAATGCACAACGAATCAATAATACCTATACCGAGTGCAGATTCAGTTCTTAGAGATAACTCGATCTTTTTCCTCTCAAAAGAATTATCAGTTTTCTGAAGTAGGCATACTTCTCTGGAACTATGATAGATTGACCCTCTCCTTAACACTTCACTATCTTCTTGACTCACTCTTTGCGATTGAAATTCTCTGCAGGAGTGACTAAAATTAATCTCTAAGTCTTCACTGATTCTTGGGATCTCGTTAATGTATCTGGGCTTTCGATTTGATTTTCTATTTGCAACTTTTGAATGACACCTAGGAGATGGTAAGACGGTTGTAGGACTTCCGTCTACAAGACAGTATTTGTCGAAGTCTAAGTCCATGTCTAATTAATCTACCCTCATTGATAGATAAACCTCCTAAAGAAAATGAAAAGGAGGAAAGAGATAAGTGAGAAATCATCGAACATACATACGTACTTGTCACATAAAACACTGAAGAACACAATCAAGAAACCAAGTAGAGACACTTATAGAACTTGTTGAGAACTACAACAAAGAATTACAAGAGCCCACATTTCTGCAACATTATACAGTTAAAAGGCACACATTTAGGTATCAAGAATCACACCAACACCACAAAATGAAAATGATGCAATAATATAAAACTGATAAGTACCATGATCATACCCATTTCTGAGATGAAATTCAAGATTTAGACACACAATGCCATAAAATGCAAAATTATATCAAGAGCAAGAAAAAGATCCAATTGTTCATCCCATTTGAGCTGAAACTTCCCAACAAACAAGCAATCCCACACTATATGAAGCGCATAATTGGGGTCGGCCCACATTATTATTAAGAACAAAGAACATGATTAAAGCAAGCATTTTGACATACACTTGCAATGCACTGCAAGTCTGCAACCCAACAAAAGCAAATCTCCCATCAAAAAACGGCTGTACCCCACTTCATAGATCTCGAAGAAGTAAAGCTAAAGAAACCCCCACACAAATTGCAATCAAAGGCTCTTCTGGTAAAAAAAAAACCCAATTTCACATTCTGAGAAAACAAATGAAATTGCAAATCACCAATCTGGATCAACAATCATAAAACTCGAAAATCAGTATTTCAGAATTAATTTTCTCCTTTTCTTAAAGAGACTAGAAAATAAAAGAGAGTAAAGGGGGAATTGTCAAATTGAGGACCAGCCCACCAAATAGTAAAGTGATGATTGAAGAAAAAGAGAAGATGCATGCCTTAAATTTCCATTCTTTTTTACTTTTGTTGGGTTTATTGTCGGGTGTGGTGGGGTGACAAAATGAACCTTACCTCCATTAACAGAAGGAGGAATGGAAATGGAGAAACAGAGAGCAATGTCAAGTCTCTTGTATTGCCCCCACTTGAAAAAGCTCTGCTTGTTTTCTGCTTCTCTGTTTTTTTAGCGGTGTGAGTGACTATCTTTTTTGACCACCTATGACCAATTATATATACGTGGAATTCATTTCATTAATTATGTTTGTCCATTATTTGAGATTATATAATTGAATTAAATTAAAGTAAATTGTGGTTTGATCTACTAAAATATGAAGAAAAAAAAATTCTTACGTAAAGCAGTTTTATCTGTAGTTGTTTGGCAATTAATATATTTTTAAGAAACAGTTAATATTATTAAAAATATATATATTATGTGCACCTCTGCATCGCACACTATTATTATTATTACTTGTAAAATTTAACATTTTATTTGTAAAGTGTTAATACTTACAAGCAATATTGGTGTAAGGTGCATGTGCGCCTACACAAAATCTAAATCAGTTGCACAGTAAAATTGATATACATAAAACTTTGTCCACGTGTACTCGTTTTGTAAAGGCTTTTTTTTATTATATATTAAAGGTTTTTTTTTAATACTCCCCGCATGCCGTAGTTGTTTGTACATTTACTATAGTTGCGATATTTAATGTATGAATTGTTTATTAGTGTTTGAGGTGATCAAATGATAAAGTGTTAAAATATTAGGGTATAAATGATAACTCTACTTTATTAAAAAATAGAATAATATTTATTAGAGGTGATAAAATGATAAAGTGTTGAGGGTATGAGTGAGTGACATATGATAAATAAATTATGTTTGAAGGGTTTGAGTTAAAATGAATTTTGTAATTAAAAAAAATGATCAAACAAATATGGGACGGACCAAAATAAAAAATGTACAAATAAATATAAGACGGAGAGAGTAATATTTTATAAGTATAATGAACTATGAACAAATTTTACTGAAAATTTACTATAAAAGCTTTTGTGCTCTCTTATTCGATTTATTTTTCCTTTCTTTTAATAATTCATCTAATTTGGGTCTATTGTGATTGTTGTGATAACATCTGATCCATATGAGATGAGCTTTTATATTAATGAAATTTTTCCAGACAAATCTAAATTTTTATGATTATTTGCATTTTATTTTTGTTATATTCTTTTAAAATCATTATCAATTTAATCTTAAGAGCGTGTTTTGAAACACTTAAAAAAACTTCCAGAAGAACTTATTTTCAAAAGCCCCTCTCATAAATTTTTTGAAAATAAGTGCTTCTGAAAACTGTTTTAAGTGTTTCAAAATACACCCTTAAAACAACTTTCAGAATCACTTATTTTCAAAGCTCCCTCTCATAACTTTTAAAAATAAGTGTTTCTGAAAATTATTTTAATGGTTTCAAAATGCACCTTTAACCTCTTTTAATCTTTAGAAGAAAACTAAAACTAAAAATAAAAATTAAGCTCCATTGAATTTATCGTGCATGTCATTGCTCAAGCCACCTAATACCTAGTATTGCTGAATCAATATTTAAAACAAAAAATTATACACACATGGATAGTATTATTTCTATTACTATTTCTATGATGTGCATTGTGGGATAGTCAAACGTATTAAAATTAAAAAGTTTGATAAATAGAGATAAAGTGGGCCCCAATCAGGGATGATGAAGAGGATTTGTGTTTATTGGAATTTGCTTTTGTAGGACTCCTGTTTTTAGTTTTGGATTAGTTATAAATTGCAATTTGTTTGAAATCTATTCGATTGTCTTTTTTACAAATTACAATCTGTATTTTTTTAATAAAATTATTGAGAGAAATTAAATAAATAGATTATTCCTAATTCTCTAAAAAGCTCTCGAGTTTTTTTAGATGAGGCGGAATTCTCTCACAGATCAAAACCCGGTTGTGGGTTCGATTCCGTGGAAGACTCCACCCATTTAAATTGTCCAATTGTTGGGCTCCCTCTCCCAGGAGAGAGAATAATTAATTCCACGAGTGAGGGAGTGTTGAGGGAAATTAAATAAATAGATTATTCTAATCTCTACAAAGTTCTCGAGCTTTTAGATGAGATGAAATTCTCTCATGTTGAGGGAAATTAAATAAATAGATTACTCCGACTCTCTCTATAAGCTCGAGCTTTTAGATGAGACGGAATTCTCTCATGGTATCAAAGCCCAGGTTGTGGGTTCGATTCCCGTGGAAGCACTCCACCCATTTAAAATTTCCACTCTGTTGGGCCTCCTCTCCTCTCCAGAGAGCAGAGACAATGATTCGACTCACTAGTGAGGGGGATTGTTGAGAAAAATTAAATAAATAGATTATTCCCACCTCTCTCTGTTTCGAACTTTTTTAAATAAAGGCGAATTCTCTCAAAATGTAATTTGTATTAAAAAAAGTGTATGATTCCAATTCAAGACTCGTTTTTTTGAAACTTTCCGGCTAAATGTAACTTGCAAATGATATTTTATATATATCACAATACTAAAAAATATTTTAACAATGATAAAATTAAAAAAATTTAATAGAAAGATTTTAAAAAAAATGAATCGAGATTGAAATCTGTCAATTTTTAATAATACAGATTGCAATTTATAAAAATGATAATAGTACATATTGCGATTCGTTATTAACCTTTTAGTTTTACTTTTGGGTGACTTCAAAAATTGGCATTGAAAGACAGAAACACCCCTCTCTAATGCTATCTGATATTTAATTTTTAATCTAACCATGTTCAAATCACGCAACAACTAATTTCAACTAACATATGCGAAACCATGTTGCACAAGTTATTCGTCTTTCAGCACAAATTCATGTGTGTTTTTACTTTTTAATATATAAAATAAACGCATAAACTTATAAACATTTTAATTTTGTTATATATAATATTATAAAGAGTGTGTCTCATATGCATCAGGTATATTCTAAAACCATGCAACTTGTTGCACTAAAATATGCAACTCTGGACCATGTAACTATTAACTTAATATGTTGTAGGGTTCATTGTAACTTGAACAGTGCAACTATTAACCTATATTAATAGTTATAGGATTCAGTGTAAATAAGTTACATACTTCAGTGCAACAAATTGCATAATTTTAAAATATACTATGAAATGCATGATGCACCTAGTGCATATAAAAGTTAGTCTATTATAAAAAGTAGACAGTAAAGAATGCATCTATAACATTAAAGAAGAAATTTAAATTAAAAAGGAAATTTGAATTCTAGCTTATTAGTAATTACTATCTTGAATTCTTGGTTGCACTCTTGCAGAACATTTAAGTAGGCAACGCGAATAAAAGTAATTATTTCAACAAACAAAGTCCTATTTGAATTTATAAAGAAGATTAAAACGGTAGCAGTTAAATAAATTTTTAAATTCAAGCTACACTATTTTAAGTTTTTCTGCAGTAATAGTTACAGTATCATTGTAAATTAATCATGACAAAGACATTTCAAGTTAAAAATAGAATAGTATATTTTCTTCCCTATATTACCAGCAATTTCTTGGTTGTGGGCCATTAAAAATAAACTTTCAACAATTTTTATAAATTGTAATAATCGGGAAATTAAATTACTAAATCATATTTTTCCATGATATAGTATTTGTCAAATGCTAAATCTTGTATGCACCAAATGTACTGTGCAATCCATAATGGATTTAGAATCATGCAACTTGTTTACATTAAACTGTGCAACTATTAATATGAAAAACAAATTGTACGTTGCATGGTCCTAATGTACATTATAGAGTGCATGGTGCACCTGGTGCACATGAGACCCACTATTTTTCTAAAGCAATACACTATTGCACATTATGTGATTTATTCAGTTCAGTTATCAAATACAAAGATTCATATACGATATTATACGAATTTTATATTTGTGCAATATTGTTCACCGACTACTATAAAAATTGGCTTGAATGACGCGCAAAAGTGTCACAAAAAGTAGTCTATAGTGATGCTTTTGCTTTTAGTGAAGTTTTGTCAAGTGTCATAATATATATGTGAGCGTCTCACAATTGTTTAATTAATTCTACGCACTAAATAGTAAATTAACCACGAGTATCTTTTTTTAAAAGAAAAACAACACACATTAGTAAGAACATATCATATTAGAAAGACCATTCACACAATACGAATATTTGATCCAACAATAAGGACTAAGAAATCCAAGGCGAGACGGTATATGCCGAAAAACTGGAATCACAGTTGACTTAGGTTTAAAAATTAAAAGTTCTTCATTTTTTCATTAATAAAATTCAACTCTCCATGATAATAATGTAGAACCATATATCCATAATGTAAAATAATTTAGTGAAGAAAAAATATAAATAAAATTTAAATATCATAAAGTTAAAATCAAGTTTTAAATATAAATTCAAAGTCAAATTATAATACAATAAATTTAATAGTGATCTTCATCCATATATATTTCCATTAGTGATTTGAAAAAATGTAATACATGGAAAATATGTTTATTATACAAATATTCAACATAGTATATAACGCTCCATTTGAATAAATGGATTTGAAATTCATAGATTTCACACACAAATCACCACTCTCCAATAAATTTACAAATATACTTAGATTTGAGAGTCTAGTTTAAAATGAAGGGATTTCAAATCCTCATCAAAACCTAGTATTTTGAAATCACCTCCTCTCTACCCTTCCCCTCTCTCTCTCCGTTCACTCTCTTCTCTCTTCCTTCTATCTCATCTCTTGACAATTCATTATTTGAAATTTATGCATTTTTATTTATTATTTTTAAATCCATTCATTTCAAATTCTCCCTATCCAAATGGAGCCTAAGTTTATTTGTTATTGTTGGAATTGTGTAAAATAAAGAAGTTTTGTTTTATCTCGCATCGGATTATATCAAAAGTTGGAGAACTTCCTAATCTTATAAGAAGTCGTCATATTCTGTCTCACATCGAATTGTGAAAAATGATGAAGGGTTTCCTATTGTTATTTAAAAAGTCCAGATCTCTTTGATGTATTAAATATTTTCACCTATGCATTATACCTCATTCTAGTAATCTCTCCGTCTCTGCAACCTAATAACTAATGTAATTTGAATTTAATTGTATGCAGCATATTTAATCAGTAGTCAATATTAATGCCAACTCAAATAACAGTAATTGTTTCAACAACCAAAAGCTTTTCTTAATTGACAAAATATGCAAGTCTCTATAGGTAAAAGAATTTCAAATTTATGCTATTTAAATTTCTTACCGGTATTAGTTATCTATGTATATTAATCATGGCAACGACATTAATTATTCAATCTATAATATTATTTATTTTGCGCTCAAAAAATAAATAAATTATAATATTAGTATCCCATTGGGGCATACAATTCTCCTGAGCTGGCTCTAGAATAAAATCAACTGCTGAAGTTGAACGACTTTAAAATAAGGGATTCTAACCCCTCACTAGAGTTGGAAAACACCACCAATATTTCTCATTAGTAAAGTATGTCGTCAACCTGCTTACACATTGATTGATAATTGAAAGGTGTTAGGGTTGTGTTAAAATAAATGAGTTTTGTTTTGTTCCACATCGGTTAGTGATCCAAAAAAATAGGACTTTCTAATGTTATTTAAAAAGATTTAATATGTCTCACATCGGTTAGAGACACAAGGTGAAAGAGTTTTCAAATATTATTTAAGAAGCCTATGTGTTTTGGATACAAGTGCATTGATCAGAAAGCCTAGATTACTTATTTGGGCCTCAGTTTCGGGTTTGAATTTTATGACTTATTTAATTGGCCCAATCATTTAGAGATTATTTATATTCTCATTTGATCTGTATATTGTAGATGTTCTGAATGGTATACGAGATTCTTTCTTCTGACCGTGAACGTAGCTAAAAAATTGTTAATGAACGACCTAAAATTTCGATGATAGTTCATTTATCATTTTTATATCTTTCTCGCATCAGTTATAACGAAAGGTGATCATGTTTAAGTGAAAAATGATAATTTTCTGCTTTAAAGTTAAGGTATTGTACATATGGTGATTAATTTTATACAAAAGGTGATAAATTTTAAGTGAGTAGAGATAATTTGCTAGTTCAAATTTTTAGGACTCGAAATGAGTATACATAAAAATAATATGCTTTATATGAAAAGTGATAATGTTCAAGTTAAAAATGTTACATATATTCTGATTTTTTTTATAAGTTAAAAGGGTATTTTTTAAAAATTAAAAGTATATTCTGATGTTACATATATTCTGATTTTAATGTTACATATATTCTGATGTTACATATATTCTGATTTTATTTATATATTTGAACAAACAAATTCCTGATTATTTATTTGTCTAGGCATTACTTTGTGCAGATACATGCACAAAAGAAAATTGAAGCCTCAACTCCTTTCCCTCTATATTATTGAGTAGTTGATATATCGATATGAGCTCAAGATAAGTTGGCCTTCTTTCTTATTCTATATATTTATCTAGCTTTCATATGAAATTGTTCAAACTTATACATGATGTGTTCATTTTCATTTTCCCCCCCTTTCTCTACATAATACAACTAGAAGAGGAATCTTGAAGTTCAAATGATGACTGATGAGCAGGCAACAATATTAGAGAATTAAATTCAACTTTATTGGACATGTTTATAGGGTCAAGTATCAAAGTACTTAGGACTTGGAGTGAGATATCATCATGCATCATATTAAATAACAAACTTTCTTTATAGGTATTCAACAACTTATTAATAAGGACAAAATAATTGTATATATAATAAAGTATATTTACATTTTTTCGTGTAATTTTGGCTATATATGCAATATCGATTGTATCTATTTGTAATTTATATAAAAAAAATGTATCTATTAGTAATTTTTTCTTTAATAATAATACTATCACATTCGATTGTGAATATTGTACAATCTCTTTTAGACACTATTTCGGCAAGTTTTGATCAGTAAAAAATTTGTAATTATGACTCATTTGGGTACAAGGGTATTCAATTCTGACTTACTCTCCTGTGCTCCAATTGCATAAGGTGCAATTGATGTAATTGAATTTAATTTTAATTTGGATGAACTATGCACTCTAAACCCTAATCTCAAAACAATGAACCCTAAATCATATATGAACCATTCGGGCCGGGTGAACCATGAACAACTCGAGCTGGGTTTGGGTCCGGGTCGAAAAAAAAACCTGAAAAAAAACCTAAAACTAAAATTAATGTTAAAAGAAAACTGAAATTGAAAAAAAAAAAAAACTAAAACTGAAAAAAATTAGAAAAAAAACTCCTAAAATTAAATTACACCAATTTTATTAGTGCATGTGATGCATATGCGAATTTGCCTTCAATTCTACATTGTGTTGTTTGCAATATTCAAATTCCAAAAGATTAAATTACGTAACACCTATACAAGAGTACGGGTCCCTAATCCAATCACAAGGGAACTCATTTAATTTGGTCACAATCGCCTAATATGGTGGGGACAAAAAATTATGTGAATTCGAATTTACTGTGAATTCGATTTTTTAATATCATTGTTATATATAAAAATTATCAGTATTATGTATAAAAATTATAATAATTTAAATAATACTTTATATTTTTAAATAGTAAAAATATTTATGCATAATATTGATAATTTTTGCACATAATAATAATAAAATTCATGTATATATTTGATTCAGATGAGTGTTATTTTATGGTGGGATTTAATTAGTGTATAAGTGCATAAAAGAGACAATATTTGAATTTTCAAGATTGTGAGTGTCATGTTCACTATGTGTAAATTATAAAAAATTGAATAAGTTAGTATAATTAAATTTATTGTTGGGAGTAACAAATGAAATTAATTTTAAAATATGTATCTTAACATGACAAATATGAAATAATTTCCAATGTAAATAAAATGTAATAATGACTAGGAAAAGTCGTGTACATACAATAACGTATAGGAGAATAAAGTTTTCTGATTTAAACAAGTTGGTCGTTGTAGTATAGTGGTAAGTATTCCCGCCTGTCACGCGGGTGACCCGGGTTCGATCCCCGGCAACGGCGTCTCCTTTTTTGGTTCTTGTTTTAAAATTTTCGCTATTCAAACTGTTAAGAAAGTATTATAATAATAGTGATAATACCCAAAGGCATAACTGCCCGTCTAGCTCAGTTGGTAGAGCGCAAGGCTCTTAACCTTGTGGTCGTGGGTTCGAGCCCCACGGTGGGCGTTCACTTTTTTTAGGATTTTTTATTATCATTTATGTTCACACTTATAATTAGGTTTAGGGTTTTAGAAACAAATATGAAGTATACTATCTGAAATTCTATATAAATCCAGTCAGTCAAGGCAACATAACTAAGTAGTTTAATACAAGTTTTACAAAATAAATTAGTCCTTTATTTCAATTTAAATATGTAATTTTAAAACAAAAAATCCTCATTCTTTATTGTATACTTCCCGTCTCATAGTTAATTGGACATTTACTTTAAATTGAAAAAATATGAAGGTTTAACGTCAACCCACCCCTTCTAATATAATTAAAAAGTAATTATATCATTTTTCAACAAAAAATATGGAAAAAAACATTAAAAAGCGATTTTATAATATATACTTTTCATTATATCAATAAAAATGGAGGTTTACACCATATTTTCAAAATCATAAAGGGGTTCACATAATTTTTTTAAAAGACAAGGGGTTTGACGTCGATTTTTTAAACCAAATGTGGGTTTGTACAATTTACCCTTATATTATGTATTATAATGTGGTTCCGCCCTTGCCCATGAAGCGATTCAATAATATTAACATCATAGTTAGATCATAATATTCATTTGTTAGGATTAATAAATTTTCCTTAATTTGAACTTTTAAAGTAGTTAAGGATTTTTATTAGTATTTTTTTTTGGCAGTGAAAAGAGAAAGAACGAGACTCAAGGGCCCAAGACATATTGTTTTGGAGGTCCGGTTATATACGCACATCACATTAATAGATACACCAGTACATTGGCTATTTTACCCTTGTTAAACAACCCCTGTTTCTTTTTTTTCGCCTGCGCGCTCAACCCTTTTCTTCAATTCCACGCGCCGCCACAGCTCGCCGCTGTCCCACCCCTCTTCCACCTCTACTTCATCCCCTGTCACTTAACCTCAAAATCTCAGGTAAATTGTGTTCATTTTATTTCGTCTTCCAGGTTCTCCACTTTTCTCGTAGCATTTTTTTCTACAAACAGAGGTAAACAATTTAAACTCTAAAAATTGAGTACGGAATTTTCATTAAATTTTTTTTTTACTGGGCGTATCTACTAATGTTGGGTTCTATTGGATTATTAATGGGCTTGGAAATAGAAAAAAGGCCCAGTAAAGTTAAGTAGTCTATAAGAAAAAAATATGGCCCAGTAATGTTTAAAGTAGTCTAAAATTTGGGTTGGGAAACAGGTATTGCCGCCGTTCTTCTCTTCTCCTCTGTAAATCGGTTCTCGCCGCACTGTGCACTGGTGCGGGAGATGCTCTTAGAATCATCATATTTCCGTTCTCGCTGACCAATTCGGATTCCGTATCTGTTATAGTAACTAATCTCTACTCTCTGTTTACATGGAATAATTTGAATCTATATCTTTCGATTTTGTTTTGAATGTTTGATGCTGATTTGGGTAATTTACTGCGGCCGGGAGATATCAAGGCTAGTTATTGCGAGATGTTGTTTGCTAATAATCTGTTTTTTTTTTTTCCATTTATTGGCATTTGATTCGAGATAAGTATTTTCATGAATTACCGCTGTTATATTTTTGGTTCTTACGAACTGATATGCTGTGTGTGATCTATTATTAAGCAGAGAAAATGATATAATCGGTCCATCAAGGAAGATAAATAAAACTTGTAATAAATTTTCGTAAATAGGGTTTTGGTTTGTATAATTAGGTAACAGGCAAAAGTAAAGGGTTGTAATGCCGTCCGTTGTTGATTGTTTGAAATAAATAAGAACATTTTTCTGTTTTTAACTAGGTAATTTATGAAACCTCCCCTTGAAAATGCTTAAAAATTGGCATTTTGCATAACTCCATGTTTTGGGAATGTTTCCTATTGTTACTTATAGAACCTCTCTTCAGGTTTTGAGCTTCCGTTGTTATCCCAATGGCGTCTTAAAAACTCTCCAGGAAATTGTTCCGTTCGATTTTGTCAAGATATCCAGCAAAACCTTCAGCATCAATCAATATTCTCTTCCTTTCTGCACCAAAAGTCTATCCTCTTCAGAAACCGATTCCCTATCCGATTCAGAGTCAGAATCGCCTCATTTTGCCCCCTGATTCTTCTTCATCATCACCATATAATCAGCGCAAACCTAATGCTGATCGACCCCTTGAAAATGGCCTAGACCTCGGAATATACAAGGCAATATTGGTGGGGGAGGTGGGCCAGACCCCCATTGCCAAGAAACTGAGGAGTGGAAAAACGGTGACTCTTATTTCACTCGGAACGGGTGGTATGAGAAACAACAGAAGGCCTTTAGATAACGAAGAACCGAGGGAGTATGCAAATCGATGTGCTGTTCAATGGCACAGGGTCTCGGTTTATCCCGAAAGATTAGGGGAACTTGCTGCGAAGAATCTTGTACCTGGTACGATTTTGTATGTGGAAGGGAATTTGGAGACGAAGGTATTCACCGATCCTATAACTGGTCTTGTTCGTAGAATACGGGAGGTTGCTGTTAGGCTAAACGGACGGATTCTGGTTTTGGGGAAAGCAGGGGAAGGAGGGCAGTTTACGAAAGCTGATATGGCCGGTTTTGGTTATTACTAAGGTGATGATGGTATGCTTTACATTTCTTAGCTTTTTTCAGATATGTTCATCATTGCAATGATTTTTGTAGGAGGATGAAACCTGAAAAGGGGTTAATTAGCACTTAAATTCATATGTTAGGCCATCAAGACATGTAATTTGGACCCTTTTTATTCGATTTTACATAATGTTTGCAAAAAAAATCATCTTTTCTTCATTTTAACCGTTCCTGCATTCTTGTTTCTTCTCTGTGGATTGACAGCTTTAAGTAACTAATAGGGCGCGAGTTCTAACACCTACTGAATTGCTACTTGTAAAGTCGAAAACAACTATCGAATGGGTGTAATAGAGTAATTTCAGGGGTGTTAAAATAGTTGGACCCTAGGTAATAATTAGACTTGAGGATTTAGTGATCCAAGTTATGCTAGTAGAACTAGTACTGGATTTACCAAAGTTGTTGGGCATGCAGTTTTCTGTAGTATTGGATTATGCATATTTTGCATGTTTATGTTTTGAGATGAGTTTGTGTATATAAAGGTTTGCACTGAATTATTTAGGGTGTGACTATTGAGACTCAAAAAATTACTTTATACTACGTCATTTTGTAGTTTAATTTGATTGTACGGACAAGTTAAAGTTATTGTACATGTGGGTGTATCACATGATGCAACTTTTCTACTGTTTTAAACCAAGTTGTTGCACCATAGTTTCACCAAATAGCCTTGGCCTTTGCTTCCTGAAAAGTTGGAAGAAGCCATAGGATTAGGGGGTGTTTGTTTTCAGCCGGGGAGGTCCGGATGGGGGATGGGCCTACCCCCGTCTCGTCTACTTTTCAAATTTTCACATCCCATCCTTCATCCAAATACACATCTACCCCTATTATACATTTATACTCTAAAACTATTACATCACTACTTTTCTTACACCAATTCATTCTCTCATATTTTTTTTACAACAATTTATTATCTCTCCTACTTTTCTTACACTTTTCTTTCATATAATCATTATCATAATAACTAATAATAATAAAATAATACATCATCATAATTAAAAAGTATTGATTTGATATAAAACTCTATCCCTACTACATCCAATTCAAAACAAACAAGGGATTACTATTCACATGATTTTTCCCATTCGGATTTGCCCCATCCACCTCAAGCTCAAAACAAAATACCCATAGTGTCACCATAATCGTTCATATGTCATTTCCGGTTATTTCCATGCTACACTATTGGGCACTGCCCATCAATGCTTTAACATGTTATATCATATGCATTAACATGTTGTACTGTATACATTAAGCATGTTGTACTTTATACATTAAGCATATGGTACAACATGCTGATGCACTACCCCAACATGTTATACCACATGCTTTGATGAGATTTTCTGGAAATGATTTGAACGAAAGTTTGTAGGGCTGGAGCCTGAGCCCCTCATACATCAGATGGATCGTATTTCACATTATGACTAATGTCTTTACGTGATTCCAATCTAATTATGTAAAAATATGATTTAAACTAATGTGGAGATTCATTTTATGTATGAGATCGGCTCACATAAGACTCCTTCATTCATTAATAATTTTGAGTATCTCATAGAACATGAGTTCGCCAAACAATGAGATTAAAATGTAAAAGAGTTTGCCCGGGGTTATATAACTTATATTACCAACATCAACAGTCAAAACCATCAAGTCTTGGAGCCCGTTAACACTTTTTTTTTTTATTACTCGATATTCGGCCTAAAAATCAATTAATTCGGGGACCAGAATTCATTGTCCACTAGCGGGTATTCGGTCGAAAGACCTATTAATCCGGGGACCAGAACACATTGTCCATTAGCGGGGGCTCCATTGGACTGGTTAATCTCAAAAGTTGATCGAATCTTAAAATATTTCGAACCTGAGA
Organism: Stenogyne calaminthoides; assembly: GCA_037126765.1. NCBI lineage: Eukaryota > Viridiplantae > Streptophyta > Magnoliopsida > Lamiales > Lamiaceae > Stenogyne > Stenogyne calaminthoides. Next base: position 43,805,279 of record JBBCBC010000001.1, on the reverse strand, counting down.
TCTAAAGAGGAAGTCTCAAGTTTATTCCACTTGGCCAACCCTTAAGGTTCAATTATCACTTAAAGATAGTTGTTTTTTGTAAATTTTCTACTAAAAACTGGTATTGTAATCCTTAGAATATGTTGTAGTTATTAGCTTTTCAGTTCAATGTTGTTAGAATCGGATCGAACCGGGTTTGTTCAACCGGTTTTAACTGAACCGGTCTGAATACACCTAAAAACCCATTTTTATGTTCGAATTAGTCAGAATCGGTCAAAACCGGCGAAAACCGGACAAAATCGGTGCAATTTTTTTTAAAATTTAAATAAATGTATTCAATACTCTTGGTCCTGCTTCAAAACCGGCAAAATTCCAACTCAAGTCTGATTTCACACTTAGAACTCACCTCTGTTATTACGAGGTGAATGAGTTACGCGCAAGCTACAGTGTTAAAAAGTATTGTATTCAAAACCGGATTGAAATCGGATTTGAGTCAGGATCAAAAGTATGAGTTCCAGGTGTGAAGTCGGATTTGAGATGAAGCGGTGGAACAGGGGATGAAAATAAAAAGCCAGAGCAAAAATTAGGAGCGGTATAAGTTTTGTTTAAATGGGCCTAGAGGATGAGTTCTACTCTTTTAATTACCACCTCACGTTGGGACTAAAAAATTTCAGTTTAATTATTTTTAATAAAATATACTAATATTTTATACTTTTGATTATTTTAATTTGAAACTTAATTAGAGATTATATAGCAAGTTGTTTAATATTTTAATGTGAGTTGTTTCGAGTTTTTTTTTTTTACTTTTGTATTGCTATTTTGTGATTTTATTGTATTTATTTTAATATAAATCTCATAAAGCATATTTTTTTAATATAATACCGAGAATATAAAAAAAAATACAAATAATCATTAACGGTTGGATCGACGGGTCCAATCGATCCAACCGGTTGACCGTAAATCGTGTCCAAACCGATTTGATGTCAATTCAATTATGAAAACACTGTTTCAATCTACCAAAGTGGCTTAAGAGTCTATGTTCGTTACATCCTAGTATTCTGTTTGTATATTTTCCGAATCGAGAACTCCTGTACTCCTTGATATAATTCCCTTTTTTTAAATTAAAAAAAAATAAACATCGAAAATTTATTATATAGGTCTGGGCAATATCTTTTTTATATGGTACAAATTTTATATTGAAATTTCATTTCATTGTGATTTGTGAGACTATCAATCACTAGACTTCCTCATGAACCTATATTCAAGATAGCTAGTCTGGCCTATCTATATATGGCTAGTAATTAAATAATTATATGAATGCAAATTTTATCACTATTAAATTTTATCATAAAAATTGTGTTAACAAAAATTAGCACCGCAGATAATAATAACGATAAATTAAAAAATACCACTTAGTTTACAAAAAGTTGAGTCTCTCAGATAAGACTACATGCACCAATTCAAATTAAATGCGACGGATTCAATTTTAATTTGGATAAACTATGCACCTAAACCTTAATTCCTAAACAATGAACCCTAAATCATATATGAAACCATTCGGGCAAGTGAACCATGAACCAATTGAGCGGAAAAGAACCATGAACTATTCGGGCCGGATTTGGGTCTAGGTCGAAAAAAAAAAAAAACCTAAAACTGAAATTAAAGTTAAAATAAAACTGAAATAAAAAAAAAACAAAAACAACTAAAACTGAAAAGAATAAGAAAAAGAATTTCTAAAATTAAATTGCACCAAATTGATTTGGTACAAATGGTGCACATGAGAATTTGCCACAAAAGAAATAGGCGTGGCAAATTTTATACTAGCGCTGTGACAACACTCACATGGGGAATCATAATTTAGACATAACATTTTAACACTTCAAAATTGTGGGGTCGAAGGTGCCTATATAGATTTTTTTTAAATAAAAATTAATATGAGATGATCTCATACATGAAACAGATTACATTTTAGCATAAATCAATATACACATTTCTTAAAGTGTTAAAGCGTCATGCCCAAATTATTATCTGTCTCACTGTGAGACCATCTCATACGAGTGTGACTCATTTTTTTTATTATATTGCCTGATCCTCCTGCCCCCTGAAAAAAGTTGTCTAACTAAAATACATAACTTCAAAAAATGAAATTTCTTTATTGGTAATTAATTAATATATGAGGCAACTTGCATGAGACCGTCTCACGGTGAGATATGATATAAGTTGGACATTGACATTTTAACATTTTGGGAGGAATGAGTATAATTCTTGCTAGGTTGTCTTTCGCCTCATACGTGATGCCCTGCCTCATATGAAGCTTTTTTAATAAATAGGTACGAATTCTGAAACACAAGTTCACCTTAACCCTCAAGCTTTTCAATTGTTATAAGTAAAAAAAAATCTACTGGTTAATTAGGAAATAGAGTTAAGTTAATCATAAAGTCTCATAAGATAAAATCTATTATGTCCTTTATAAATCTAGAAAATTCCTAATATAATTCTAGCTATCTCAGCTTTTGACCATATTTTTTCAGATTCATATATATGGAAATTAATATAAAAGGAATGATGAGAATTAATTAGGAATGTCTTATTTTTCAACTAATTTCGTTGTACCTTGATGAAAATTCGTTGATAAATTTTATTGTTGTTGTAATGATAGACTAATTATAAAATAATACAGATAATCTGGACTATTATATATACGGCTAGCTAATATTAATAAAATAATAACACCGTTAATAATATATTTGTATTAACAATTTTTATATCACAAAATTTAGCACTACAGATAATAATAATTAGATATAAAAAAAAGAAATTGTCACTTAATTTTACATAATTACAAGTTCTGTATAACCTCACATGTAGGTTGGTAATAAGAACTTGATCTCAAAGTTGAATTCCATCCAAATTGTAAAAAAAGGCAGATCGATCAAAAATGAAATTGAGATTCAGAGGAGCAGATCGATGAGGCAGAAAGGGTTGTGAGGAAATGAAATTTTGGGGGTGAGAAAGGTCAGGGCGGGGGAGATGGCGGTGGCGCACAAGAAGGGTGAAGAAGATGAACAATGGTGTTAGATTTGGGGGTGGAGAAATTAAATTTTGACCTAAAAAACGATTTGGATATAAACGGGTTGTGTGTAAGAACATAAATTAAATTAGAGAGTTTATTGACGGTGGACCGACGACGGTTGCTGAATTTAATCTTTCACGCCAAGACATTTTAAAGTTTTCTATTAAAAACTATTTTTTGAAGTACTATATTAAATTTGAGATGAAAATTGTTCAACATGGAACAACATTGTGGCAGAACAATGGTGGCCACCCATTGGGGCTGTTCGTCTGAAGTTAACCCTCAAGTGTTTTAATAATGTTATCAGAAAAAATTACTTTCCAAAAAACCAGAAAAGTTTTCACTAAAATCTACTAAGATTTTATTTCAAATAATCCGGATATAATATAACATGTTTTATTTCAACTAGCTATCTCTTCTTCGGATATGGAAAATCACATAAAAGAAAGGATGAGATAGATTTGATCGAACCTAGATTAATTATCCTATCACAAATATTTACAATCCATTCCAAATTCAAATCTCGTAGCAACCAACAAGTTTTCTTGGTCTATATAAACGCAATTTCTCGTACCACATTCTCACAATTCACTTTAATTTCGTAGCAACGAACAAGTTTTCTTGGTCTATATCGTACCACATTCTCTTCAACAATTTTTTTTCTTACATTCTTGTTCATAAATTCAAATTTTGAAGATGGATCAAGAACTCTTATCGGATGTCATATTAGAGGTTTTGATTAGAACCCTCTCGACTCTTTTGGATAGATGCAAGAGGGTGTCGAAGGGATGGAAGGAGTTAATATAATGACTCCACGTTCTTCCCTTTCTACTTGAAACAAACGGGTGCATTGTTCGGTTTTTCGTCCAAGATATTAGTAGTAAGAAAAATATATCCAAGTTCATTGGGGTTAATGAAACGGGTGAAGGTTTCATTAACAAAAGTTGGCCGAAAGTGGCGATGTTAGGATTTTAGCATCGTGTAATCAAGGGATTGTGTGTTGTGAAACACGAAAGGATAAAAAACGTGAGATGGTGTGTTGCTAAACCGCTACCAATCAATGGAAAGCTATACCGAATCCCAAACTTCGTTATAAGACGGTTGAGGTTGAGGTCGTGGTCTCCCAATCAAAACCCTTGCGATTCAAAATTATTCGATTATCAGAGATAAAAATCGATAAGTAAGTTATTCTTGACGTCAATTGTTTACTTTTAATTCAAGTTGACTTGCAAAACGCGGCGAGAAAATTGGCTTTTAATAACAATAATTTTATTATTGTAGCTTCAATAGCTAAAAACCTTCAAGACAAGATATAATGACATGATTGTTGCCATTAAATGTCTTTTTTTTTGTCGTAAAATACTAGTAACAATATTGATTGATATATTATTAAGTCTTTTTTTTTTTTCAGATGGATAGATATGGAATACGCGTGCGAAATATTCGATTCGAAAACTTGAAATTGGAGAAAAACGCGAAGCGTGTATCTTCACTACGATGAGTTCATAGACAGTCATAAACCCGCCGTTACGGTTGGTGAATTTGTCTATTGGAGAACATCCTCGAACAACGTGCTTGCATTCCACGTAACGCAACAAAATTTTGACAAATTTCCCTTCCCACAAATTCATGTCAATGCCGAGCAGTTGAGGCTTGTGGAGTACCAAGGGGGGCTCGGCCTTCACCGCCGACACCACATGGAAACGATAACTATGGATAACCAATTCCCCGAGACAATTACGAAAGTGGACGAGAAAGATGGAAATCGACATTAGGGTTCTCGAGGAGGCTGCCACGTGTCCGAAACTTATTGGCTTTTGCAATAGTAGTACGTCGTTTATGAAGGCATTCAACGAAGCTATTTTTTTCAACGTTGGAGATGACACATTCACCAAAAAGAACAAAGGAAAAAAAATCATGGAAATAAGTAAAATTTTTACAAATGAATTTTTTTTTTGCACTAATGAAGAAAATATATTTGCACAAACTCAAATTTTTTTTGCACAAATTCACTCTGACAGATCTGTTTTGACTCCGCAAAAAAAAATCCTTTTGAGCTCCCTTCATTTATCTATCGCATCCCACATCAATTGTCTCTTCTCCAACCATAAACAAAATCACAAAAATCACAACAAACCACAAATAAACCACAAAAACACCCCACCCATTTCATCAAACACATTACATGCATACAAATACCCCAAAACAAACTTTACACCGAATTTGAATAGCATGACAAGCCCCAACCGGATTTGAGTAGCCAAGACAACCAAAAAAATTGTTCAAGTAAGAAGAAAGATAAATGGGTCAATTTAACAAAATAAAAAAAAGACCGGTAAAAAAACTCAAAATTTTCTATCTTCCTTCATTTTCCGGTTCTTCCAATCGGTCAAGACCTCCACCACGCCGTCAGTCCCGCCGCCTCCACTCACCACACCACAAAACCACCGCCTCCGCCTCCACCCACCACACCATAAAACCACCACTCTCACAAGACCGCAGCTTCTCCACGCCGGCCTCCCATCACCAACACCATCGCCCTAAACGCATCTTCACAAGATCCCGATCACCCCTGCATCCGCCATCTTAAGTCCACCACCATCCACCGCTTTAAAATTCCAACATCAGAAAATCGCCTGCCACCCATCCTACTCCCCGTCCATTCTCTTCAATCGCCGTGCTCCGAAAACTCCAACTTTCTAAAACCTCCTCCCTCGCTCCGCCTACTCCGCCTCTCCATTCTCTCAATCGCCTCCCACCAATTCTCAACCAAGAGAGAGAGAGAGAGAGGAAAGCTGCTTTTTTTTTTTTTGAGTGACTCCACCTCCTCCAAAGTTCTGCCGCCCAAATACTACCCATCTAAAGATTTTTTTTAATTAACAGAACTCCAAAATAGTGCTCAAAAGCTACAAATATACCCTTATTTTCAGCCTTTTATATATGGTCACGTGAATCACTGAAATCGCTAGAACTTTTATCAGCTATTGTCCTTTTCTCATTTCCTACCCTCTTCCTTTCTCATTCCTCTAAGCCATTTTTTCAGTCTTCATTTTTTTGAAATCCCCATTTTCAGAAATTCTCCTCTAAAAAATCTTCTTTTTTTTCAGTCTTCATTTTTTCGACATCCCCATTTTCAGAAATTCTCCTTTTCAAAAATCTTCTATTCCCCTTAAGGGATCTTCAGGTAAAAAACATTTATGTTCATGTAAAAAACAAAAATACAATTTAAAAATCTCAAAATTACATATCTTTGTCCTCGTAACATGAACATGTTCAACATAACATGAACCTGTTCATATAAAAACATGAACCTGTTCATAAAAAAATCACAAACCCTAAACCACCAAAAACCAGAAATCAGCTGTCGCCGTCGCAGATCCAACCACCACCATCACCCACCCACTGACAACAAACAATTTGCAGAAATCAGAGACAGCAAAAGGAAAAGGAGAAGTGGAGAATAAAGCAAACAATTTGGTAAAAAATCACAATTTGCAGAAATCTGCTTTTCTGAATCTTTGAGATAAAGCAAAAAGGAAAAGGAGAAGTGGAGAATATTTGCGCAATTCATGAAAGAGTTTTCTGCCTAAATTCTTCCCCACACTTTCTTTAGCTTCATATTGCGCCTCCCATCATAATCATCATCCAGTGTTGTTATAATAAGATTTTCGCTTTTTCTTCTTTTTTTTTTTTCCCTCTTTCCCTCCTTCTATTCTTAGCCTTTAGTGTGCGGTGTGGTGCGGCGCCGCCGTTCTGGTTTTTGGGGGAGCGGTGGACGGCGTGTGCTTGGGAAGTGCTGCCGCCATGGGATTTTTTGAGAGAGAGAGTGGAGCAGTGGACACATCTACTTGAGGGTTTGGGATTTTTGAGAGAAGAGAGAGAATAAAAGAAAAGAATAGAAACTGACCACCACAAAAAATATGTGTAATTTAAAGAGGGTGTTGTTAGAGGGGTTTTAAAGAGTGATAACCTGCTAGAAAAGAGCTTTTAAAGAAGAAAATATCCCTCCAAACGCAAGGTTTTAATCGCTTTAATCTATGATTTTTAAACCCTCGTTAAATTAAAAAAGAGGGCTTTTAGGATTTGTGGGTTTGTGGAAAAATAAAGGCAGTTTAGGTTTTTTTGCTGGATGTTTTTGTAGCTAGTACTAATTAAAAAAAGCAGTATGGATCTAAGAGAATACTTAGGTTGAGTTTTGGACCTCGTAGTATTAATTTTTTTTTTTAGAGAGGAGGAATCATGTGAGAGAGAGAGGGGGGATGAAATTGATGAATAATTGTGTGGGTGGAAAATGAAAATATATTAAAGGTACAAATATAAGAAAAAGTGGTAGATAAGTGGTATTTTAACTCGGTTTTTTATTCAATTGAAATGAAAATATATGTTTGTATCTAGTTGATATGAGTAGGAAAATCTTTATCTCATTGAAATTTTCCCTATTTTTTAAAAAACCCAGGTGTGAGACATATATAAACTTAGTCCATATTTCATTTTACTTCCTTAAAATTTTGTAATAAATTTTAACTGTCTTACAAGAGAGTAGGGATAATTGTTTTTAAAGACACTGATTTTTGAGGAGGTTGCAATTTAAGGACACAACTTTATTTTCGGACTAATGAATTTAGGACAATAAAATTTAAATATCATATAAGTGGACCAAATTTGGCCCATATATATCACTTCAATTTCGGGTAAATGTCATGTGCTAAACATGTGATGGATCTAAATCACTAACCTACTAATTGTGAATTTCTAACTTTGTAGGGTCTTCATGTAAATATCAGACACTAAATGTTATGTACATACAACATAAATAAAGATAAAAAATCATCCAAATTTCGGGGTCAACGTATGGTGGGTAGGGCGCCAAGCTAAATTTTTGTTTGTTTCGTTGGTGATATATGTATTTATAAAAAAGAATATCTTTATCAAATATATGTTGAAATTTCAATGGTTCAAGTTTGTCATTAATAATTTAGTCGCAGATCCATTTCCTACATCTATGTATAAGCTTTACTACATTGTTATATTGAAAAACTTCATATCTTACGAATAATAATAATAAAACATATCGTAATACATAAATATTCATAAGAACATGGGTCACAAGAATAACACGTTATTGTTCATATGGAACACAAGTATTCACATAAGATTACGACGATATATGACAACAAGGTTACATATTACTAAAAAATATGTGTTACTACATGGACAAAAAAATGTTACCTATGAAGAAAAAAACGTTACGTACCACATGAACAAAAAACCAAGATAAGCCTTGAAAAGAAATCCAATTCAAAATTACAAATTTTAAAGAACAACTTGATGTTTACTACATGAACAAAAAGTGTTACTATATGAGTAAAATAATGTTACTACATGAACAAAAACTAGTATAAACATGAAATAATTATTCAAATTAAAATTACAGATTTACAGTAATAAAGGTGAAAAGAGTGTTGAAAGATCCGAATTTCATCACACACTTTTGTGTTGAGGGGTAATCCAAACACCACACAATATTATCTCTTCTTCTCATGAATTCCACATCAAAATTCAAATTGAACAACCTTATTTCACTATGAAGACTTATTTATGATATTTTTTAATATTCAAATTTTAACCATTCATGATTTTCTAAGAATAATCTTGATCCTTCAAATAATTTATGAGTTTAAATAACATCTTAATCATCAATTATTTAAATAGCTAAAAAACTACGTCCAAATTATATTCCATCTAATCGAGACGTCCAACGCAAAGACCTACTCCACATTTTATTGCATCCAAAGAATTTTAACAAGGCATATATACAATACTACATAAAATTATTCAAATAGTTGTACATCAAGAATACTGGAATTGCTCACAAATCATTTGCCATCCTTTGTACATCCTCTCGTTAATTTTAAGGCTTGAAGGGTGCGAAGACAACAACAGAATTTTTATTCTCAAAGCCAAATGAGTTGATATGGCTGCAAACAAATTTAGACACATAAATCATAAGAATTCAATTACTTCATTGTAATATGCATCAGTTTTGGACTCCGAGAAGTTCTTATGGTGCAATAAGAAACAAATTTTGTTCAAGCAAGAAAGTAATATTTTTTCTCAAGGACCATAACTTAAGGGGGGTGATAATTTAAGGATTGTATTTTTTACATGTTAGCAAAATAAGACATTAATTATTATATTCTTTTTGCAAGAATGTAGGCCATTAACCATTTTTTTTTAAGCAAATGCAGGGAATTATACGAGCCCAAATTTTCGAATTTGTTTTTTACTGGCCGTACTTTTGTGAATTTATTTTTTATTTTTATAGTCATACATTGCGCCAAAATAAATTAATATTTCCTACATTTGCCAAAATATAAAACATATGGTCCTTAAATCTCTACCCCTAAATCACGGTCCTAAAAATAAAAATTCCCAAGAAAGTTGACGTACCGACATTTACTTGATGTTGTTTCTTTACATTAGGGACAGTGTCGATAGTGACTTCAGGCTCCAAATCCTTCATATAAAAGGCTAACATTAGGACATTATATATAATGATGTTTTATGTGTAGTTGTTTTATCATGGTTGTGATTTACTTACATATTGGTTGATTGTTGGATGTAACCAGCCGGTGTTGATTGCTTTAATTGTTGCGATTGCTTCCAGTCCACCCGCGGCTCCAAGTCCATGTCCGATCATCGACTATAATTAGTTGAGACAAAGTAAAACGAAGTGGTTAGTTGTAGACAAATTCACGACTTTTCACGTTTTTTTCAATTTTTTTTTTTTTTTGGCAATCCAATGCGCAACTTTTTTAATTTCTGAAATTTATCCTGGAACTATTTTTCGACAACACTTTGAAAAAATTGCATTAAAAAATCACAAAATGTCGTTATTATTTAAATTTTATCAAATCTTTGGATCTATTTTTTTTTTTAATTTCATAAACGGTCAAGCCAGCAGTATTTGTTGCGAAAAATAATCACGGATAGATTTACAAATAATTAAAAATAGTCTCAAATAAGTTTGATGTACGAATTAATCTTGATTTACTCGACTTGGGTTTTATATTTTCGCCCCAAATTCGTGGAATTGACGATATAAAGTCGCTTTTTGGTCATGTGCCTTGCATGTGAGCATTCAATTTGGAGGTTTTCGCCGAAATGCATGACAAAAAACGACGCGTCGTTTTCATCATCAATTTAGCTAATTTGGGGACGAAAAATTATACAATTCACGGAAAAAATTCGGATCAATTTATACATCAAACTTTTTGAACTATTTTATGGGAATTAGTGACAAGAATGAAAAAGGCTTGAGCTCTTAAGCAATTAAAAAAAGAAAAAAAAAGAAAAAAGAAAAGAGAAGTAGTTAATAGAAGCATTGTTAATGTTTCACCTGGTGGCATTCATCTTCAAGTCAGAGGTATTTTGAAGACTTTGTTGATGGCATTAAGTTCAGCCAAATCTCCAGCAATGGTTGATGTTGCATGCATTTACAATTAACCTCCTCAGGGGCTACTCCTGCATTTTCCAAACTCCGGATGATGCACAATGAAACACCGAGCCCATCGGGACGAGGATTGGTCATATGATGAGCATCACTCGTGACAGCACCACCCAAGTACTCGCCATAGATCTTGCCTCTTTTCATTGCATGCTCCAAGCTTTCATGACCTACAATAATTTTACTTTATTCGATAAAAATTTTCTTTTGATATAGTATATTTTTTTTTTTATCTTTGACTCATTTTTGATCTTGTCCTATTAATCTAATTTATTTTTTGATTTTGGTCCTCAGAATTTTACAAAATTCGACATTTTCGCCCCGTCAACGGGTTAGTTACCCCGCTAATAGCGGTGACAAAAGGACTAAAAAGTCGAATTTTGTACAGGAATATAGGCCAAGATAAAAACCATAAGTTAGTAGGATCAAGATCAAAATGGGTCAAAATTACAGACAAAGATAAACTTTTCTTTCTAATTAAAAAATATTTTAAATATTAAAAAGTTTCAAACTCTTAAAGCAAGAATTCCAAAGAAATTGATTAAGGGTATAGTAGGGAAGCCAATAATTTTCTTAATATGTTTGCATTGATCTAAAATGACATGTATTTTGAATTTGATAGAGTAATTAATAATTACATTTACTAATTCTATATAGTTGATTCCGGTCACCAATGAACGTCAACTAATGGTGGAACTAATGCAGGAGTAAAAGTGTACTTTCATGACAAAATTTGATATATAGTGAGTGAAAGAGGAGACTAAAAAATCAGAAAAAAAAAAAATAAGCTTTAGGCACAAAAAAACTATATTGTCCTGAGTTTTTTCTCAGTAAAAGATCAAGCGTCTCAAAGAATTACATCTCATCTAAAAGTCCTAATCAGAAGAGGTGAAATTAATTCATTTTTTTAATTTCCCATCGAAAGTGGACAATTCTTGTCTGCGTGAGTTGCTTTCAACGGGAATTGAACTCAAGACGTGGGGCGTGAGCCTAAAGGATCCTGATACCATAAAAAGAATTTAATCTCATCTAAAAAAGTCCGAATTTGAAAGGTATGAAATTAATTCGCTTTTTTAATTTTCCTAACAGTCCTCACTTTTACCGTATCACCGGCACCTTCACCAACGCGAAGCCATCGCGATTTTTATCCCATGGCCTTGACGCTGCTTTCTGGTTCGTCGTTCTCCCAGACAAGGCTCTGCATGCTATGTAACCTGCAAGTCCAAGGGAACTATGCCAGCATCTACCTCCAGCTACCATTATAACATCAGCTTCTCTTTGGATATGATTTGCAGCAGCAATGAAGCAGTGATTCGAAGTGGCACAAGCTGATGAAATGGAGTAATTAGGCCCCATTAAGCCTGTATCTATAGCCAATAATGCAGACCCATGTTGTTTTAGAATATAGGAATGAAAAATGGAGTTATCTTTTCGTGTCCCTTTAAGTAGGGTTTCAGCTCCGTTGTTGTAAGTTGCCATTCCTCCCATGGCTGATCCCACTAACACTCCAATTCTCGTCTTGTCCATCTGCCAAAATCCATATTAATTTTCGGTAAATTATCCACGAGTATGAATCACAAATGGTCTTATAACTTACCCTCAAATAGATTTAGTCCCATAAATTTTTTTATCATCGACGACTTTCCCATTAACTTTGATAATGTCCAACTTTTTTTTAGTCCCAAATCGGTAACGTGTGTTTCAAATTTCCCGATCTTGATGTCAGAATTCAATCACATGTATATATTTATTTTAATAAATTGAAATTTGCCACATAATTAATTAATTTTTTAAAACACTTAAAATTAAAAAGCGAATTGACTAAAGAAAAATTAGTCAAACACACTTAAAAATACACGGACAATCCAAATACAATATCCACCAAAAAAGCCCCAAATTGAAATGGCAAAACGACGTTTATCCGACCGGGACGGATCTAAAATTGACATTGTCAAAGTTATTCGGACTAGATCGACAACAACAAAAAACTTGGGACTAAAACTATTTGAGGCCAAAGTTATAGATCATTTAGATTCAAACTCAACTATCCAGAGAAATTTTTTTTTTTGTCCATAACTTTCTCATAATTTTTTTTTGTCCCAAAATATTTAAATATCCAATTTTTGGTTCCCTAACTTCTCGATTGTTCCAATTTTGGTCCCATTTAACCAAAAAATAGAAAAATTTTATCATTTTCTACCATCGCTAATCACATCGGTTAAAAGTCGCGGGTTTCCGAATTCAGATTTGATGTGACAATCGACTATTTAAAGAAAAGTTCATTTTCTAAAAATGAGAAAGAATAAAAATTTCTCCCAAGTGCTGAAAGAATGAACTTTTAACATCCATGTCAACTACGAGCCGGAAACCTCGAATTTTAACCTGCATGTGACTTGTGTGTGATAAAAATAAAAAAAAAAGATAAATTTTTATGTTTTTTGCCAAATGAGACCAAAATTGACAATCAAGATAGTTATTAGACCAAAAATTGGAAAGTTAAATATTTTGGGAAAAAAATTGATTTATAGGAAAATTATGGAACCAAAAAACTTTTTTTCTCCAACTATTCATAAAAAGAACAGATTGCATGTCCACTAATTCGATGGTAGTAATTTTTAGTTCTAAAGTTCACTTTTTTCCATATTTGTCTCCATGTCCCACTCAATCTCAAAATTGGTGATGTAGTTCATTTTTTTCTCCCACTTTGGTTATGCCGATAATTTATAAATCAACTATTTGGGGATGATAAAAACAATGTTTTAGAAGTTTGTCTAAAATAAAAAAACTTTCTATATTATTACAATTTTAGTACAAAGTTTTAAATAATTACATTTATCACCCCAAATAGAAGCGGATTCTTCAATCAATTGATGGCAGACTAAAAGGAGCAAAAGGAACTTTTTATGGCTAATTTTGAGAGCTAGGAAACAGGGGGACCAAATTTGAAAAGTAAACTTTTAGGAGTAAAAAATGATATTATCCCTAAATAGCTTACATTGTCAAGAAGTTGTTTCCTAAGGGAGGCATCATCAAGGGGCTCTTCCAGCAACCAAGCAGTATTCCAGCAGTTATCAAGGCGTACGGTCATTCTTCCCAATAATATAACCTCGAAGAGAAATCGCTGGATTTGTCCAAATGTAAATCTAATGTATCAAGTATCGATTCTGTTTTATCGAGGATTCCACTACCCATCCAACAAATTTGTTATAGTATCAATATCACCACTAAAAATCCCAAACAAGGCCATTCCGGGCTATGATTTTATCTTTTTTGGGATCCGCTTTGGGAGACGTAAATTATTGAAGAAGCACTGCTTTGATTTTTCCAATGCATGGTCGCAGAAAAATCTAAAACCATGACCGACATTTTACATCTATGTACTGGATTTGAAAAATGCAAGGAGATCAAATTCAATACAACCTTAAAGTTGTATCATTAATCATCTTAAATCGCTTTTGTTGGCATAAAGTACTTTCTTCGTTTCAATTAAATATATTCTCACTTTCCTTATTCGTTTTGTCTGACCAAATCTATTCCTGCATTTCAATTGTTGCTTATTATTATACTTACTAACAAACACTACTTCAGATGAAATAGGAAACCACAATACCCCAGATAATACCCTTTTACTTTATTTATTTTTGTCTTAAAATGGGTGCCAAAAGTGAGTATAATTTTCAAGCAAGAGTAGATTCTTTACCTATTTGTAGTTACATAAATTAGTTTATAAACATGAGTTTGGTACAAACACTTTGAAACACAACTTTTTACTTGCATTTCGCCTCTTCCACTCATAACACGTGTATGATTATATTTGGGCATTATAACTTGCATCCTACACTATGCGATCTTTTATCCATTGCATCCTTCACTATGAATTTTTTATCAATTTGCAACATGTAATAAGTTTATTTATTCGATTGCAACATATACAATAATGGAAAATGATAGATCTAATTTTTTTTATCGGTTAAATTCACGACTAAATCCACGACCACTTGCAGATAGACAAAATGCATGAGCGAGATCAACCCAATTGACCGGTTACACCCATCAATTTCAGATAGTGTAACAACATAGAAATTGTAACATTTTGGTAAAATTGATAAAAATGTACAGATAGCAAATTGATATTAATCCATCATATTATTAGGTACAGAAACACACTCAAGAAAAATGAAGACATATATCAAGAAATCAACAAAATTAAAACAAATGAATTTTCAGATTCTACAACAAAATATATACCTGAAGTGGAACAGCTGGTTAACCCCAAAATTGGATGATTTGAGGTCATTATACTGAAAAAATGAGGCCCCACCTTTCGTAAACTCTGTTCTGTGCTTGAATATCAACCAGAAGAACATGCACACCAAATGCTCGCTGTCATTGCCCCACCCACAAAATAAATCCAAACACGACCTCTATTTGTATGCAATTCAAGGACTAAATATACAGATTTTGGTGCGTTTTTTTGAATAATCCGCCCCAAACCATCTATTATTACAGAAGCCTTAATTAAATTAGATATAGTGACGCTAATTTCATTGCAATAGCGTAGCACAGACTTAGGTTCATATTAACAACCCCAATTACTTAAAAATCTCAAGTGTAGAGTGAAGATTGAAGAGTGTAATTCTTTTATGAGCTATAAAATAGGCAATAGCCAGCCTAACTTCATTCATCGTATTACCAAACTTTGATGTGCTGCTGGAGCTAGATCAAGAAACTAGAGAAAAAAAAACAAATGAATATAAAGAGAAATACCAATTCATGAACACAATCTCCAACTATAATACTATATATGCATTGTTTGTATTATTGCATACAAATCATAATGCATTGCGGCGTTTGCATTATTGCATATAAATACCCTCCCTCCGTTTTTTTTCTTT